>JAGSMP010001019.1:0-101863 GCA_029286625.1 Parnassius orleans | reverse complement strand
CGGCAACGCATCTGCAATTCCTCTGGTTCCCTGGTGTTGCAGTTGTTCATGGGCGGCGGTAGTCACTTACCATCAGGTGAGCCGCGCGCCGTTTGCCCCCTCTCTAAAAAAAAAAAAAAAATTTTTTTATTTTCATATATTTTCGGAAAACTCGTTCAGAATGAATACCTATCTCATAAAGTCTTGAGAGGGATAAACAGAAATAAACAGCAGTGCTAACACTGCCGCGTTCCGGCCTGTTGTATAGGGGTCTGTATAATTATAAGCTGTAATGCATTTTATCTTAGTCCACAGGGTGAAAACACATTTGTAGTTTTCTTTGTTTGAAGCTGACTGTAGGTGATCATGTACTGCTGTAGCTACTGTAATGTACTTACAGTATACTGTACTGTATACTGTAAGTTCCTTTTATTTTCGTTTTATAAAAATATACATCATAAGGATGACGACAACAAGTTATACATTTGAACATGCGCATACGAAATAAACATACGAGTATGTACAGTAAAATATATAATAAGTAACTACGCACGGGCATAAATAATGTGGTGTATTGAACCAGAACTCAGCTTTAATCTTTGTTCACTTCTGAGAAAACATTTTGTTCAAAATGCTTGCTACATATAGTTGAATTTTTTTGGGAACCCAGTCTTCTCTATTTATCGTTTTTACCGTGGTAAATAAAAAATGATTTTCAATAAGTATTATGTAATAATCTATGTTGAATAAAAATTATTCTATTCTATTCTATTCTAACCATTTTGTTTAACCTCAATATTTTTGGAAATCTGAAACATTATAAGAGTTTAAATTATCTTGTTAAAGTATTTACTATAATGCCATTTAGCTAAACCCTAAAAATTAAGAATAGAAAATTAAAAATCATAAGCCTCACCTACTGTAATTATACTAGATGTCTTACGTCTATAAATGAAACTTAACTTAGGTTCACTGTTCCTTGGTGGCAGAAATAGGTAAAAAGATGGTAATAGCTCAGATGGACTGCTAGGATTGAAGAAGAGCCCTACTACTTGAATTTGATTTTTTTTAAAAGTATTTTTCTTCTACTTCATTAGCTCGTAAAAGTCCACTGCTGGATAAAGGTCTCTCCTGTTAGGGAGAATTTGCTTCAAACGCCATGCTTGGGTTGCCGACCGCATTATCAGACGTCTCGCCATTTTGACGAGGACAACTCCCCGTTGCCTGTCTCGGTATTTTATGTATAGTAATAATGAGATTGTTAAACGTCATCTATTGTTAGTCATAATATTTCTGTAATTTTCCTGAGTAGTTTTATTATATTAACGGTTTATTTTTTATTTTTTTGTTATACAATTGCTTACTGCATCATAAAATCGAATCATATACGTGCTGTAGTTTGAAAATGTTTTGTCTTGATTGCATTTTCACACATTTCACTCTGAACACTGGCGTTTAAATGATGAAAAGCAAATTGTTTGAAGCATCGACGATTCAATTATTCGTTTTGAGCAGACACCGAGCGCTGTGATCTGTTTTATGTTGACTATTGTCAAATAATTTGGATAAATTCAGAATACGAATTATTTGAACTATAGAATATAGGGCACATTATTTTTTCTTTCATTAGGCCTTTTCAATTTCTTGATTAGACTGATATTGCGGCATCTTCCCAAATGTAAAAGATCACAACATAGGTTACGCTCTATGAGAAGACCTATAATTTCTTATTCCGAAACCTTATGAAACTCTTTCTTTAGAAAGTTTTTATTTCTAAAATTTTATGAGCTTTTCAATTTAGTTAGTAATAACAGTGAAATAACTCACGATAATTTCTTGGTAGTAGCAAAAGAAATTTAACATTTTACTAACATTGAAAAATTACTGTTTGATCCTTTATCACCTTTTCTTGTATAAAAATCTACGTACTTTAAGCTAGCTATAAATACGAGGGTGGATTGAAAGTACTCACCTAACACAGATCCATTCAATTCTAAAAATCAAATCTACCCACATTATTTAGTTCAGTTCAGACTAGTTCATTGTGTGAAGTTCGAAACGTGTGCGATAATTAGTTGTGATTTTATAAATTTATTAACAAAGTAATCGGACATAATTTCCGCGAATGGAGCAAATCGAGCAGCGTGCCGTCATTAAATACCTCCATAAGAAGGGCTATCATCAAAAGCCATCCATGATGACATGGTCAGTACATTAGCGATTGTGTCTGTCATATTCATCCGTCAAAAATGGATAGCAGAATTTAAGCGTGGTAGAGAGAGTGAAAGATGAACCCTGCTCTGAAGGCCTTCGACGTCAACTACTGACGAAAATATTAAAAAGTACTTGATTTAATAATGGGAGACAGCAGATTAAAAATTAGAGATAGCCGAGATTATAGGCATCTCTTATGAACGAACTCAAAACATCATTGTCAACGAGTTGGTTTCCACAAGGTGTCTGCGAGGTGGGTTCCTGACTTTTCAGTTGAACAAAAGGACGCGATTGACTATTTCACGCGACTGTTTGGAGTTATTTGAAGCCGATGCAGATGATTTTTGAATCGTTTTGTTACTATGGACGAAACATGGGTTCATTACACACCGGAAACAAAACAACAATCAAAACAGTGGAGAAGACTGGTTCACCACCCCTAAAAGGCTAAGTCGATTTTGTCGGCAAATAAGGTGATGGCTTCAGTATTCTGGGACTCGAAAGGTGTGATTATGATTGATTATCTTGAAAGGGTCAGACTATAAACTCTGATTACTACTGCACTTACTACGTCGTTTACGAGAGAAATAAAAGAAAACGTCGAGGAATGCTCAGAAGAAAAGTCCTGTTTCATCAAGATAACGCCCGTGTTCACACGTCAGTACAGTCAATGGCTGAAATTCACAACTGTGGCTTTGAACTGTTACCGCATCCGCCGTATTCACCTGATCACACCATCAGACTTCTTTCTGTTCCCTAACCCAAAAAGCACTTGGGAGGTCAAAGATTTTCGACAAACGACGAGGTCAAAGCAGCTGTAGACGCATATTTTGACTCTAAGGAAGAATCATTTTTTTCAACGGTCTAAATGCTTGGAAAGGAGGTGGCAAAAGTGTATTGAACTTGATGGTGATTATGTAGAAAAATAAAATATTACTGATTTAGTATGTGTTATTTTCTTAGTTGAGTACTTTTCAATCCACCGTAAACCTCCTCCAAGTTAGTATTATTTACCTTATGGAGTAGCAAGTGCCATTACAATACGAAATGCCTTACATTTACGTACATACGTTTCCTAATTTATTATTGCTTAAACATATATCATAAAATAATTAAAGCTTTTCCCCTTCCTACGTCATGGCGGACTTTCCGTGGTTACTAAGAGCTGTCAATAAAGAGTAAAAAAATACATTGTGAAATGGTAAATAAGTTACTTAGGTAAAGTACCTATTCTGACTATGATCGATTGACCATATTTTCGCTACTATGTGAGTTCTGTGATACCCAACGCATGCAACTTGCAAGGCCATCCGTCGGGAAATGCGATGCTTGGCTCGGAAGAAATAGTAAGATAGCGTAAACAACAAATAAACCCGAAATACGATTCCTATTATGATCGTAATCTACTTAGTTAAAAATCTTGTAAACAAAGTTTTAATTTCAATATTTTGTGCTATTTTAAATTAAAATATTTTAATTACAAAGACGAATATAGGTATGTAAGTAGGTACTTGGGTAGTGAAGTAAATTTCAACTAAGTTTTGTAATAAAGTACTTAGGTATTACTTCTATAGTTAAATTATTACTAAATTCTTTTTTCGCTATAAGTACCTATCTAACAAAAAAAATTCACCTTTAATTATCCTTCGGTAACTTAAAAAATGATATATCTGAATCCGTTTGTTTGCTCATAAGCATCCATCTACGCAACAATTATAGTAGGAACGACGTTTTGCCATTATAATTTATCAAATAGATAGGTAATATACATATATATTATTTTTAAATTACATTAAAACTTTTTCAACTATTTTATTCTACAATTAAATATACTAAACACTTAACAAAACTATTTCAATAAGTATTTACAAAAACTATTTACGTAAACAGCGTTAAAATACTTTAACATTCAATCGCCTAGAACGCGCTAGCCCCGACTGCGTATGTAGCCCGGGGCGCTTCGCAAATGTAGGTAATTATTTCACGCACGTAGCAAGAGTGACAGAAGCCTGGTCAAGGTAATTAGAATGTCGTCTTAGGGGAGGCAGTTTTCTTCAAACGAATGGGATCATCCTTGAAAATATTATTATTAGTAAAAAATATTTGATAAAAAATATAAATATTTAAATTGGTTCAGCCGTTTTCGATAAAGGTGAACATGCGTTATAAAACATAAGCGCTGAATATAGAAACTTCGCCTTTTTTTGAAATCAATTTAAACATTTCATATACTTTATGTGCGATACGTTCACATAAACAATAATCCCTACCGAGAGGTCACAATGGTTATTTATTATATTTCTAATTTATTTTCAAAAAAATCAATTTAGGTAAAGTAGATACGATTAAAATAATAGGGTTACTTAAATAAAGTCCCATTATAAATAAATCTAAATATAAATGTTAACTGTGAAAAGGTATTGAAATATTTAGAGAATACTGAACAAGTTACCATTCCAACACCTACTAAAAAGAAAAGGCGGCTACAGATAAATACTTTGTGATACTTGAGGACTAACATTGAATGGCTCACAGTCTGTTAATATTATTGACAGGCTCTCTTAAGGTTGATCCATACGTGTAAGAGTTGTGTCAGGAACGTGCGATAACCGTATTCGAACAGGAGCTGAAAATATATTGATACAAATACATTTTTTTATAAAACTGAAGTGACAAACAAACAAACATTTTATCTGATGGTAAGTGGCTACTGCAGTCCATGGACACTTTTTTTACATGGGGAAATGCCTACGCATACCCGCCTCGCAGGGGCAAGGACGGGTTATGTCGGGCTCGCACCCACTAAAACCCCATGGTGTTCCACCTTCGTCACATATTGGCAAGGCCACAGGAACGCTTCCGTACACATCCGCGGCCCCATCAGCGCCGTCCGCCTAAGCCCAATCGGAATGGCCACCCTGCCTGGGTCGGACTGTCACCTCGGGCCAGCCATGTGGGTTCCTCTTAGTTCATCGCGGGTGACCAAGCCACGGCTACTAAGCTCCTCCGCCACGACAAAGCAAGAACCCGTTCGGGAAGGAATCCATGGACACCTGCAACCAACTGCGAACAAAGAAAGCCCTCTCTGAGGATTAAGATGGAAAGCCTTTCTCACTGTTATTATACCTGTACATGTACACCTGTAATTATACTGGCTCTATACCCTTTAGACTAGAACACAACAGTGCAGGCACTGTTATTTGGCGGCAGAATTAGTTAGAAGGATGGTATCTACCTAGACAAACTCCGGCACTGAAAAGGAACCCTACCACCTAGTAAGTTATCAACTTGTTTAAACACGTTAGTGCCAGAGCAAGACTTCAGTGTCCTGCACAGGTACGGCATGGCCCTGCCTCGTCCTACTACATGTGCGTGGGTCGACCTTTAGTCTCAAACCGGAATTCAATAATGAATGAATGTTACTGAACACCAGCGATTGCAATAGCAGGTTATTGCTACTGTGTTTCGTATGGTGAGTGTAGCGAACCGGCGACCCTTTTTACTGGAAACGAAGCATGCCATCTTAGTTCTTAGAGGTGACAACGCAATTGTATTTTGATTCTTAACCGAGGATAGATCACTTACCATCAGGTGGGCTGTGTTCGTTTGTCACACCTATTCTATAAAAACTAAGTGTTAAAAAGGCTAGTAACCTAATAAAATAATGGCTAGTAACCCATCCTGTAACTCTTTTAAATATATCAAATTATTGTTATTTCAAAATAAGTATTAACCTTATACACGTAAAAATATTATGATGATGAAAAATGAAACTTAATATTAAGGATGGAATAGAGAAACTATCACCCAATCTCGCCCGCAGGGAAGTCTCCATATTTAGATAGAAGTTTATGCATAAAATATAAGTAATTCTTAGTGGGTCGACGAATAAAGCAATCTCAAAGGTGCGACACTGTTAAACTGCAATCACTCTAATTCGCGAATTAAGAATGACTGTTGCGGTACTTTCTTGCTCATGTCCAGTAGTAGGTTGTTTAAAGGCTGATGAGTAAAATATAAGAAAATCAGACAAAACTTGTTAGTAAAGAATAAAAGCAAGGCAAATTGTCTTAAATCATCATCATCATCATCATTATAGCCATTGCCATTTCAGCTAACTAATCCGTTAGGCTATGTCGGTTACTCTTGTTCTATCGCGGATATGCTTATTGTCTTAAATGGAAATGATTTAATCTTAATGTTTAAATTGGAAGTATAGCACCGATAAAAACGCAGGTGTAATACTAATACTAATCTTTATCAGGGCTCCGCTGAAAATCAGTGCTTCTGAAGACCTAGCGGTTACATAGCTGAGTGAATCCATTTTGGCATCAAATCACTTACGGATAATAATTTTCTAGTTGATATTTATTTTTTATTTAAGTTTACTTTATTTTCTGTTTCCTTATTTACTTTTATATGTATATCATTAACGCCAATAACATTTGTTTATTTCTATGTTTTAAGTTGTTGATGTACCGAAAAAATCGCTTTGTCGAAGACTAGAGCTAGGTGGGAAGCGCGTAGGAAAATAATTGAATTTCAGATTCCAGAAGCGTCTGAACTGCTAAAGTGCACGTAATTCTTTCATATTCGATAAATCATTGTCAACTTTCGTCAGATTTGATGTATTAACAAAAAATTGTTAAGGAATTTACAGCGAAAAACCGTTCGCAGATTTCGAAGAATTTAAATAATAGGAACTTTTTGACATCGCCGTGTACTTCTTCTTCTTCTTCTTTTAAATTATGGATTCTCTTGATAGAATTCTGCCAGTGTCAAGTCAGTCATGGGAGTGACAAGTAAATATTTATTACATATTACAAGAGTTCTCAATTTTACGAGTGGGTTCACAATCTACAACAAAAGACGTCACATTTTTAAATACCATCACCAAAATTGATTAGTAATTTTACAGTTTAATATTATTAGTACGAATAAAATCACACCAAAATATTTACAAAAGGAGTATACACTAGGGACAACAAATACTGGAAATTTACAGGACTCGGGACATAATTGGGCAGGATATCATAGAGAGAGTGAGAAAGATTAGGACACTCAAAGAACAGATGATTTACGGATCCTTCGTCTAGCCCACATTCACAGATTGAGCTATCCCTAATCCTTAATTTAGCCAAGTGTACCGGAGTACAAGCATGTCCAAACCGAAGGCGACAAATTGTAGAGATGATTGTTTTACTAAAGTGGCGATATTGAAAGAACCAGGGTTTTGATGGGATATTAATTTGGACTTTGGAATAGTGTTTACATTTTAAAAGTTTAGACTGATGCCAGTTACTTTGCCATGAAGACAGAAGGCTGGAACCAGCCTTTGGTAGGAGGTCATATGCATAGAGGCATTGTTTAGGGAGGGAGCCAGATTTGGTGGCTTCTTTAGCTAGATGATCTGCAATTTCATTACCTTGGATCCCACAGTGGCTAGGGATCCAAGCCAAGACAATTTTCAGCCCTTTTTTATGGCAGCTGTACAGAGAATTTCTAATATTTAAAATTAGGGGGTATCTTATCTTAGAGTGAAAAGGACTGGATGCTATGCTTTGAAGACAGCTAAGGGAGTCTGAGAAAATGAGAGTCCTTTCCAGACTGTGTGATTCCGCATATAAGACTGCCTCTAAGATAGCTAAAGACTCACCTGTGAATACAGATGAGTCAGGTGGAGAGTTAAAATTTAAAATAATCTTGTATTTAGGGATCCGCACTGCGGACCACATCCACATAGCTTTGAAGCATCAGTGTATATAATTAACCAGTCACGCCAATTTTGAAGGAGGAGCATATTTAATTTGTTATTTGCTTCAATAGTATTCTTGTCTATTCCAAAATTTTGAATAATGTCTGGATTGAAAATCAGAGCCTCGTATGTGATATTGAAAAGTGGGTTACTACGGGATTGATAAACTGGAGGGTAAACAATAACAATAACAATAAATTTTTATCTTTTGACGTTTTATCAATATAACAATACACAAGTAACCTTGTTTTTAATGGGTTAGAATCTTAGGGTCAACAACTGCAACAGTCATAAAAAAATTGGGCCCAGCTATTGACCTTACATTTTAGCAAGAAAATTGAAAAAAAATTAGTATTTAACTATACTTTAATTAACTGTCTTGTCCGTGTGTGTATTATCCCATTTTTATAGTCATTTAACAAAAAAAAAAAACTTTCGATTCAAACTTCGTACACTCTTAGATGACGTACTTAAACTACAAGTGAAAAATGACTCTCTTAGTGTCTTCAATCTTTAAGATTTTTTTTATCTATTTATCCACATTTGATAAATTCGTAATTTCTATTAATTGGGCATAGAATATATTACTTTATATTCTCGTATAATTTATTTCATTTTTTTAGTTTTTTTTTAAAATTTCGATTAAAGCTTAAAGGGTCAGAAACTGGACCACGGTCAATAACTGGGTCCCCTTTGCCTTAGTGATCTTGATGAATTGATACTAGTATGTATGCAGTGAAGCAGGCTGTGACTGGTTGATTGTATCCCAATAAATGAAGAAGACAATCAGAATTATTTAACATGAAGTTGCATATAGTGGTTAGTCTGTAGAGCGGTAAAGCCTGAGAAAACGTCGTTTTAGCCATAGGCACGTAAAAAAAGTTCGTAGACTTGGTATTACAAAATGAAATGTGAAATGGTAAGAGGGTTACAAACCGCATACAACCAATGTAGTTTCTACACAAGCCATTTACAAATAATATAGACGCAACTTTTCTCGTTGTGTGAGCAGATTGGCATTATTACAAAGTTCATAGTGATCTATGCCAGGAGTCGGATAAACCCCACATTTTTGTATGATAAGTATTTTGAAATCTACGTTACATTTTTTCAATGCTTACTAATGAAAAAATCCAAGTTTCGTTTTTCACTAATTATAATAAAACGACAAAGTGTTAAAAGGCCATTTAAGATCCCAAATTCTTAAAGCTCAAGACGAGTCTATTAAAAAAAAAGTATCTTAAACTATGGGCTTATTCTCAAGTTACCGTGTTTTCAAGCTGAAACGTTATTTTATTGAGTGATGGAAAAAATTAAGCCTATTTTAATATTTTACATTTCTATTATACAAAATCGATTGTTGAAAGTTGCAGAATTATTCTCCAATAAATTATCTGTAGAATGGTATATAAATAATGTAGGTTTCATGAACTAATAAGAGTATAACGATAAAAATAGTTGTAAACAAAAAGAACTCTCTATACTTCGCATTATGAGTCGTGCAAAACTAAAAAAAAATCCTCACTTTGTAGGAAAAAGTTTTATGCTAACTAAGAAATTACATTTTTGAGCACTGAATAATTTTTTTGTATTTTTTTTTTGAGAGACTTAAAAAACTAGGACTTTGAGAACGAAAAATTCCGGTTGAACCATTACTAAAGAAGCTATAAGCAAACAACCAAAAAAATAAGAGCGATTTGTTCGAAAATTAAATATCTTTAAAACAGATAAGAGGAAGGGTTTTTCGATGGGCACAAAAAATGTCAAGAGGTCGAGGAAATCAAAAATGAAAATTCTTAAAACCATGCAGTTTGGCATGGAGAGCCCCATGTATATTTTAAGTGCTTGAGCTTGATATTGCATAGAATCACACTAGGAAAAAAGTAATATAAATTAATAATATATATGGATCAATTTTTATTTCATATATTTTGAAAAACTATTCCATCGAGAAATTAACTCTTTGAATTGCATCATCAAATAGCATCCATTTTTGATTATTTAATTTTCTACCTTGAGCTCTCATAAAACTGTTGAAATAGCAACATCCCGTATTTATAAATAAGAAAAGAAATATTGTTTTATATCTGTTTTTATTTATGGAGAGCACTAATTAAGCACTCAATGATTATCTTATATCACTAGGTAATTACCCATTTCGTTGTCAATTTTTTCAGTACATACTCTGCTAAAGATGTCAAAGTAGCAGTTTGCGGTATTTAAAAATGCCCAAATCCAAATAATTATTAAAAAGAAAAAAATATATTTTCCCAAACTTTTTTGTGTGTATCGACAGAACTAAATAAGCACAAAATTATTGATTCTTCTTTTTGTTGCCGTATTAAGCGGTTATCGGTTTAGGTAGTAGAACACTGTTATCTTAATTAAAAGCTAGCAGTTTCCTAATTTTTGATCAAGCTATTTTAACGTGAAATTTAATTTTGCAGCACTAAATTAGCACTAAATGAGCACTTAATACTCAGCAAAAATTTTAGTGATTTTTTCCAAATGACCATTCCAGCTTTATAGACGTGTTACAGAAGCGTTGTCGCCTCTGAGGACTTAGGTGGAATGTCCCATAGTAATAGATTATACTGGCTCTCTATACCCTTCAGATCGTAAGACAGCAGTTAGAGGGTGGTATCTAACCAAAGGGACTACTTAGCAGCAAAGGAGTCCTACCACCTAGATATAACAATTACAAATTAAAATTACAGCCTATATACGTCCCACTGCTGAGCACAGGCCTCCTCTCATATCTGAGAGGGTTTTAGCGCAAGGAAATGTCCGCTGCGCTGTCCCAATGCGTGTTAGCGAACTTCACATGTCTTCGAAAATATCTTTTATTATTTCTCAGACTTTCAGGTTTCCTTACGATGTCTTACTTCACCGCCGAGCACGTGGTAAATCAGCACTTAAAATTGCTATTAATAGTTTCATTGGTGCCGGCGGGGATCGAACCCGGGTTGCTCGCGTACTGTGAAGTTTACAGCGAGCGCTTAGCCCCTAAGCTACCACGGCTCCTCTATTATCGTGAGTCATAAGATAGGCAGAATAGACTCGAGCGTTATTTTGTGAAAATCCATTATGTTAAAGATGTTAATTAGAATGTAAGAAAGATAGAAATTTTTATTCAATCTACAATACAGTATAGGGTACTAATGGAAAACAGGATTTACTATCTATTATAATATACTCGTAAGTGTTGAATCTATTCAGCAAGACGCTACGGTGTTGTTACCGCAGCGCTGTTATTCTGTTGGCAAAGCCAGAAACATACAACAGTCGAGAAACATGTACATTTTATTTAATTCGTAAGCTACCTTCTTCTTACTTATAAGCCCGTAGTCATGGGCCTGATTTCTAGATTTTCCATAATTCTCACGCTTGGTAGGCGTAATGGCCATCGCAGCACCAGTTACTGGCAGAAACCGGATGGAAGCCGGATTAAAGGTGCGCTTTACACCTGCCCATTCGACTTGGATAGTTTAAGTTTGTCATAATATTATGCGGGATAGATATACCGCTATGTAATGGAGGCATTTGTGACGTCTCTTATAGTCGCCTCTTATGACATTTAAAATCTTTTTTTTTATGGGATAAGGGTGACAAGCGAGCACACTGTCCACCTGATGGTAACTGGTTGCTGTGGCCTATAGACATCTACACCTATCCTCGTTTGAGAATCAAAATGCAGATGCGTTGACAGCCGTGAGGACTAAGATGGAATGCCTCTTTTAATGTAAAAAGGGTCTCCGGTTCTCTACACTTACCATACGAAACACAGTAACATGAAGCTGCTATTTTACGCTGGTATTCTGCGAGAGCGTGGTCCTTCCCCGGTCGAGCCGACCCATTCGTGCTAGAACTATACAATTAATATAGCTGCAGCATGGCTCTACCACGTATAATATTAGGTGATAGATTCTCTTACACCGCTAATGATATGTTTCAAATTAATAAAGATATTGTTCTAAGTTCTATCACGGACGATAACAATAGTTCTATTATAAAATTTGTATCGGATCTTATTGGGAATCTGTCTAACTCATCGCAAGTTCATAAAATTAGTCGAATTACTTGTTAAACAAAACCTACCACAAGAAAGCTTTCAAAGTCTTCAAACGTACAAGATTGGCGCTCCAAAAGCCCATTTTACGTGTTATGCAAATCAAAGCAGGTAAGTTTCTAAAAGTTTGTTATACTCTGAATGTTTTCAGACCTAACGTTAGAATGTGATCACATTAAATAAGTCCAGGGTTTTTATTATATTTATTGCCTGTCCAAACTGCTTGAAACTTAATTGAAATACTAGCGATAAATAATATAAAATATTATGTGATTTCCGTTAAAATTAGGGTGTGTTCAAGTATTACGTAAGCAAACTTCCTATGATTTTAGACACCCACCTCCACTGCATAAGCAAAAAAATAATGCGAATTCCCCCCTCCCCCAAATGATAAGACGTAAGAATTTTTTCAAACTAAAATAATTGAGTCTTTTAAATTAAAGTTAAAATTTAAAAGACTCAATTATTTTTTAAATTAAAGTATGTGTGTTTTATAAAATTAGAAAATTAATAATCATTTACGTCCACGGGCTCCGTATCCAAGTTTCTACATCATTAACAATTGATAGCTCATTATCACAATAATAAAAAAAAAATGTTATTAATTTAGATTATTCATATTGTTTTAAAAATATTTTTATTGTTATTGATGTATTATTATATTTTTTTTACCATACGTAACATTTTTAATACAAAAAATAAGAAAAACTTGAAGTAACCTTCTAACCCTTGCTCCTAAGCCTGTTTACGTAATACTTGAACGCACTCTTATATTTTTATGAAATAAGTTATAAAAGTAAAAATTTTAAACTAATAGTACTCACTCAATGTCTTTTATAAATCAGTCATCTTGTAATCGACGTTCATCAAGGGATAGTTTTGTGAGACGTTGCTCAGTTAAGTCGCAAGATATCTAATTGCGTCTCGTGTCAACTAGAACTTTATGTGATATAAAATAAGAATCAAATGAAAATTACTTAATATCTTTAGGAAATTATAATTTTGTTCTATTATATTTTCGTTCGAAATTAAATTCAAGCTCAGAAGCTTTCTTTGTTCTCTCTTAAGTAACTGAAATTTATTCATAGTCACCCGAATATAGAAAACTTTTACCTCGCTGAAAGCAGTGACTTTAAAAATTCAGAGGTAAAAGTGATATCGGGGGGGAGTGCCGAGTCCTTATTAACATCAGTCGAGTCACTTTCAAGATCACTCAGTTTGAAAACTTTGAATTATTCTTTTGAGAATTCACACTGAACAATTTCGTAAGGAAACAAATCGAGAAGGTTTTACTTTTTACAATGATATCTATAATATTCTCTTGAAGAAAATAAACTTTTAATAATCCATTTCACTCTGAAGTTCGAGATAGATTTTATATAGTGCTAAAATTAAGATTTATGTAATATTACAATTAGATTTTTTTTCAATAAGAGTGTAGAGCGAGCATAGAGTCCACCTGATATTAAGTTTGTACTGTAGCCCAAAAACACATACATCTATTGTCGAGTAAAAATCGAAATGTAGAGGCGTTGGAATGCCTCCTTAACACTAAAAAGGATCGCCGGTTCTCTATGCTCACCATACGAAACACAGAAGCATTGACATACATTTTTATTCTGTGAGAATGTGGTTCTTTCCTGGTCGAGTGGAACCATTCATGGTGTAGCCTAAATAGAACTATAGCGTGCCTCCACAACACAAGATATATAAATATTGAGATAGGAACATATGCACGTATTTGGTCCTAAATTAATTTAGTACATATAATCATGATTCATATAATTTCACGGCATTATAAATGACTTTACAAGTCTTGACTTGTTCTGTCTGGAGGCTCCAATGGTACACTTCATTATTATTGCCAAATAATAAGGCGTGCTCTGCATTATTCCGGTCTGAAGAGTATAGAGAGCCAGTATAATTACAGGCTGTGAGGTATTCCATATTAGTTCTTTTGGTGATAGCTAATATTCTGTAGCCTTCTTTACTTAAAATGGTGGCAGGTGTCAGGTTTTTACATCAACTACATGTAAACAATGTATGAATATAATTAATATGCATATGATTTAACAAAAAATTTTTAAAAATATGCATATTAGCTTTCAATGGAGAATAGAATAATAGAATAGAATAGAAAAGAAAAGGCAGAGAGAAACTCAAAATAATAAAAAAGGCGGTTGCTAACCCGCCTGCCAACCGCGGCAACTATGGCCAAATCACCCCTTTGAGGCAATCTATGGGTGAGGCCTATGTTCAGCAGTTGACTTTTATAGGCCGTATGGATGGACGGATGGATAAATGTTATAATATTTACCACGAAAAAAAAGTAAAGTAAGTATTCTTGTGTATTAAGGCCGGGTGTTTCAAGCGCATTAGTTATTTACAAGCGGTCGTCGCAAAGATCGAGTCGGGCCGCGCTTATGATCGATATTTTTACAAAATAATCACAAAAATATTGTTTTAAAGTTATAAACAAATATTTACACATTGAGAAATAAACATACAAACAAAAGCTTAGCCATAGTCTACTATTTACAATTTATTTTATTTCCTAAATATTATTTACGTAGCAAAAGAGCAAAATCGGGTGGAATTGATTGCAAAAAGACCTATAAATTGATATTTTTTATAGCAAAAAAGTAGTATGTTTTAAAATTAAATTTGGCTTGTAAAAAACCTGCAAATCGAACGTAATTCGGTAATTTTTTCTTTCGAGAATATTGTATTGTATCGTGTTTTCACCGCATACATCGTAAGAAGAAAGAATGTATCTAAAAATTTTTTTTTTTTTTCAGATTCTAAATGTAATAATTTGGCTATCAAAAACCAATTTTAAAACGGACAAAAACAGGAACACCGAACCTGAAGTTCTGTGCTCATTTTCTCGACATAGAAAAGATTGAAATCAAAATAAATAATTATAGTTTTTAGCATGGTTTTAAGTTTATTATTTTCTATAATGCACTCAATACAAGACATACAAACGATATATGTATACAAAAGATATTCGCAATGGGCGGTCTTATTGCAGCATTAACAGTAATCTCTTCATATAGCCTACTAATGGACAGGATTGTATGAACAATATTTATTTAATGTTATGTATGTTAAAACAGCGTAACTGCACTATACAATGAGTATAGGCAATTACATTTCGATCATACCGTATCATGAACTCGTCACAATTACTCATTGATGTAACATGAAGGACATAATTACATTAACACCAAAGTATATACAAATCAACAGCAACACTACGCATCATAATGTAACACACAGCAGCCTCTCAACACCATCCTCCATGCCTGTACCAGAAGAATCACCACAATGGCCAGAACCACGACTCTATCTTATCATGCGTAGAATGACTTCACTCAAGAGCAATCTCCCGCGCCCTGCACCTACACTGAACTTTAAACTGCACAAACGAGTGGGGGAGGGGTTTCTCGAAATACCCTCAATTCCAATACGCCACCATCGATATGACGCTCCACTAGAGTGACGCAAAATCTCTCTCCTCTCGATCCAACTGGTATTTATAGACTTCCTATATGTATATGTATTCTAATATAAATAATATAAAATGATCAAAATCAAAACAGAAAGGCAACAGTCTTCTTATAAATAAATAAAAAATCGATCAGCACACTTTAATGATTTTTAAGAAAAACTTAAGTCGAATTGTGTCTACTATTTAATTTAACAAAAGAATTCCACACCCGATACCATTTTAAAAACTTGTTTTAATTCTTTAAAGGGCCTTATTCCTAGCACGCGACCAAGACGCGTGTTTACGGTCTGACGCACCAAAGGCACGAGTACAAAGGTGGTATTATTGCTCTGTTTTTGTTTTTATTCCATAATGAACAGGATTTTCGCTCTTCTGAACAGACACCTTTTCATTTATCTTAGAATTAAGTGCGCTCGAGCTATTTGTGACGAATAATTAATATATTACTAACTGATATTATTTCTAATTATTTTTTCCTTAATTTGAACCTGCCTACATTTTTAATACCATTTATGCCAGAGATGAATGGAAAAATTCCATAAGATATTAAGTCCGCCCTTTATAACCCTTAGTTGAAAGTGATCGCAATAAAGGATAAATAAATAAATAAATTTGTATTGAAGAAAGTGATCACGATATTTTATAAATAGTATCTCTTTTGAGTAAAAAAAAGTTATTTAAATTAAACTCATCTTATATTTTTCACGTTTTAAGTATACTTTTAATATTCTTACAAATAATAGGGAAAATATTCTTAAATGTTTAGCCTATTTAAAACTAAGTTGTTAATTTAGTTCAGGTTCGTGTCTCAAAAACAGATTTGTTAGCATACATAAATATGTTTTCTTCTGCTATTTCATAATTATTGATAAATATGCTAAATAAATATGTAAGTAAGAAATTGCTAATATTCTTACGACTTCAGAATTTGCCGATCACCAATCTAATCGCGATTGCGATCACGATATCAAATGTCAAATGTCACTGACCTAACTATCGTCAAATTCCTGTTCTACAGACTGAGCATTTTTATCTGGAATTTTGTTTTAAAGAAAAAATGTGACAAACGAGCACACAGTCCACCTGAAAGTAAGTGAGTACTGTGACTTTGCTTTGATCTTAGATGGAATGCCTTATTTTCACCACAATATGTCTCTGATTTTCTGCACTCACTTTACGAAACACAGTAGCGTTAAGCTGCTATTTTTTACGGTGGTATTCTGTGAGAGCATTGTCCTTCCAGCAGGCCGAGGTCAAGCAGACCCATTCGTTCTACAACCGTAATATAGCTGCAGCATGGCTCTACCGTTATTATACGCATATTATACGAGTTGGTGTACTGTAATTTTGGATGCCATAGGAGGCCATGTGTGATCTTTCTGAATTTTTATATTATCGCCTCTTAAGAAACCTACGGGACAAAATGGAGTGATGAAACCTCTTATCGCTCCTATCTCTTCTATGGCATTTTATTCAACATGTTAAGCTAATAAACAAAGTTAATTGACTAAAGTCTGCGTGCAAAAAGATAAAGTGGCATGTATTTCCAAATGGCATTGTTCTGCGTCCATACAATGTTCGCCTAAGAACTAACAGTGAAAAAAAATACCTATTTAAGTCCGAAATTACACATAATTGTATGTTAGAGCAATTACTCCTGACGGAAACTTCTGAAAACATAGATATTAGCAGTTATCATTATTTTACGTGGTAGAGCTATGCTGCAGCTACATATATTAGTAGTATAGTTGTAGTACGAATGGGTCGGCTCGACCGGGGAAGGACCACGCTCTCACAGAATACCAGCGTAAAATAGCAGCTTAACACTGCTGTGTTTCGTATGGTGAGTGTAGAGAACCGAGACCTTTTACTGGAAAAGAGGCATTCCATCTTAGTCCTCACGGTGACAACGCATCTGTATTTTGATTCTTTATTGAAGATAGATGTAGATGTCTATGGGTCACAGCAACCACTTGCCATCGGGTGGACTGTGTGCTCGTTTGTCACCCTATCCTATAAAAAAGATTTGAGGTTATTTTTATTTTAATGAAACACTACTATGTTATTGCTAGTAAGCAGTTCAGTCTTAGCCTAGCACTTATACGGTAAATAAAACTCAGGTTGTGATTAAGTATTTATTTTATTCATACCAAATAAATACAACTTATACATTCTCATTTAGTTTTGTTAGTCCGTGACAAAGACATTTAAGAAGTATACCTATATATTTAAATATCTTTGGTCCGTGAGTAATGAAAAGTTAAAGTCAGCCAGGTAAGTCGCTAAAGAAGGGTATCGATATTTGAAGTTGTTCAAGCCGAGTCGTAATTTATAAAAACTTATCGCATAACAAACCAACTGCACAGTGCACTTAGATTCCGAAAAAATTGCAGAAATGTATTTTTTCTAACGAAACGAAAACGATCACACGTCTGACGTCTATCTATTTTGACGTCTTGTCATCTGTCAACGTTATTGACCGTTTTTTTGCGTGGCAAAATGCTGATTTGGCCAATGAGAGTACAATAATATTGTTATTTTAAATGAATATGGATGATTTCACTGTATCCCAGTTCCTTGTGGCATATATTAATCTGATGTTTATTTTAAAATATTAACGTTTTCATAATATATTTGAGTTTATGACAACTTTTGAAATATGTGAGTGAAAGTATTGTGCGAATGGCCAAATCACAGGAGCCCATAAACGCAGCACATTAGTATTAAAAAATAGGTACAAAGTTCAAAATCTAAACAGTCCTTTTTATTTTGATTTCACAATTCAGAAGTGTCCGTTACTATGTAATGAATGTTATCTAATGCATAATTAAGGATAAGAATTTTGGTAATTGTCAAATATATGTTGGTTCTTAGGCGAGTTTTTACAATGTCCTTTAAGAGAACCTTAAGCCCTAAAACAAAAAATTTTACTTTTATAAAAAGTTCAAATTGAAAAAATTGAAAGAATTTGAAAAAATAAACATTGATATTGTTTGATGTGGAAAAGAATTATTCGCCCAATATGTCGTGCAGATGCCTTTGTAAATTGAAGAGTTTCATGATTTTTTCATGGATGCCGTCATCAAATTTTGACCAACTTCCTATCTAACAAAAAAATTATCATTAAAATTGGACAATGTGGTAATTATTACTGAACATGCATAAAAACATATGCCGAAGAATTTAGAACCTTTTTTTTTAAGTCAGTTAAGAAGAACGACGAAAAGAATACGGCAAACACAGGTGCAATATTGTATCTCATTATCAACGGTTTGGCAGCTAAGTGGAACGTTGCGCACGCGTCGACCGTCACGCCCGATGAACCCGATAATACGTGTTTCTTAAAAGACATCTGTCTTGCTCATACACACTTAAATTTCATTAGTTTTATCTTTTTTTAATAAATATTCTTTTTTACCGGTTATTTCTAACAAAAGGCTAACTGCTTGGAATAATTATAACAGGGTAAAGTTATATCACGAAAAAATTTTAAATAAAATTCCTCTGGTATTGCAGTTGTTCATGGGCGGCGGTCGACACTTATCATTAGGTGAGCTGTATGCACGTTTTCGTTCTCTTCTTTATATAAAAAAAAGACAGTGGATAGAAGTGAACTGTTTATTTTATTAATTCAGTGTATAGCAGCATATTAAGACCCTTATACATGTCGATAAAGACCTAGCATTTTCAAAGATGTTCTACTCAATTTCTTTCAAAACACTAATTTAGGTTGACAAATAAAAATACATTCTACATGTTTACACAACTCAATGAACAATCAATGAAATTATAATATGTTTAAATATTGTTGTAAAATGACCGTTTAGTGGCGGTGTAAGAATTAGACTACCCATTATCATCCCGTGGGTGTCGTAAGAGGAGACAGAGGGAAACAAATCGGGAGATGGGCAGCAGCGTCTTCCTAATAACGACTAAAAATAAAAACTACGGTCACCAATCCGCCTGCCAAGCGTGGCAACTATGGCAAATATCACCCCTATGGGGCAATATATAGGTGAGGCCCATGTTTAGCAGTGGACTTTAATAGGCTGGAATGGTAATATTTTATTTTATAGAAGTAGGGTGACAAACGAGCACACAGTCCACCTGATGGTAAGTGGTTGCTGCGGCCCATACACATCTACATCTATCTTCGTTTGCGAATTTAAATGCAGGTGCGTTGTCAGCCGTGAGGACAAGATAGAATGCCTCTTTTCAGTAAAGGGTATCCGTTCTCTACACTCACCATACGTAACACAGCAGCATTAACCTGCTATTTTACGCTGGTATTCTGTGAGAGCGTGGTCCTTCCCCGGTAGAGCCGACCCATTCGTGCTACAACTATACTATTCATATAGCTGCAGCAAGGCTCTACCACGTAATGGTTGTAAGATGCAGTGAAGTGGTGGTGTAAGAGTATTCGCTACCTCATATCGCCCCGCAGGTACCATAAGAGGATACAGAGGGAAATGAAACAGGAGACAAAAATAAAAAAGTGATAAAATAAATAAATAATAATATAACTGCGGTCGCCAATCCGCCTGCAAAGTCGATTGGCGACCGCAGAGGGCAGCCTATGTTTTGATAGACTGTAATGAATGATAATGATTATGGTTGCAGAAAAGATTTCTTGTAGCTAGTAGTGTGCTAATAATTGTTCTCTGTACTTAAGTCGTGCTCAACTATGTATAAATATGTTTTCTTTCTCTCTTTCTATTTGTACCATACTTATGGCAATAAGAGGTACAGAGAGAAATGAAATAGGAGACAAAAATAAAAAAGTAATAAAATAAATAAATAATAAAATAACTGCGGTCGCCAATCCGCCTGCAAAGTCGATTGGCGACCGCAGAGGGCAGCCTATGTTTTGATAGACTGTAATGAATGATAATGATTATGGTTGCAAAAGATTTTTGTAGCTAGTGTGCTAATAATTGTTCTCTGTACTTCGTGCTCAGCTATGTATAGATATGTTTTCTTTCTTTCTTTCTATTTGTACCATACTTATGGCAATAAGAGGTACAGAGAAATAAAATAGAGACAAAAATAAAAAGTAATAAAATAAATAAATAATAAAATAACTGCGGTCGCCAATCCGCCTGCAAAGTCGATTGGCGACCGCAGAGGGCAGCCTATGTTTTGATAGACTGTAATGAATGATAATGATTATGGTTGCAGAAAATATTTTTTGTAGCTAGTAGTGTGCTAATAATTGTTCTCTGTACTTATCACTCAACCATGTATAAATATGTTTTCTTTCTTTATTTCTATTTGTACCAGTCTATTTTTCCATTTTTTATTTTATTTTATTTAATTAGATTACCAACGATTGTTACACCAGTAAAAATCTGAACTGCTAAAGCTTAGTATCTAGGACATAATGCACAATCACTTATATGTAATCATCGCTTACACAATGAAACATTAAATAATAAGGCTAAAAACTAAAAGCTACATCTCTAAAATTGTTTTTTTTTTTAATTTAGTGGTTGTCATACAATGTACGTCAAGGATTTGGTGATTGTCACAGTTTCCATCGCTTGCCGCATTGATCAGCAGTGCTGCAGCAAATTATCATAATTTGAAGGTTTTCGTTATCACCAATTATCATCATAATCTCCACATTCTATGGATGCATTTCATAGAATGCCTTGAATGACATTCAAGGCGTCATTCAACATTTCAGAGAATTCCATTTCCTGTTATTTTGTTATATTGTATGTTTGTAATAACACAATTACCGAAATCAAATTACATTATCAAAACAAATATTTTTTTAGTTATAACATTGGTTGCCTAGGCTGTTCTTTTCTCTTATATTTACTACCACTTTCAAACAAAGATCCTCCCCCTAGAGAATTAATGTCTAAATAAACCGCAGTTGTTTCTTGTATATTTACATAATTGAGCTTTATAATTTGTGTAAAAATAGTACAATGCCTGATTACTATCCAACCTGATGGTAAGGATTGATCAAGCCGAAGATGGTAAAGCGCTCTGTCATCATTTAACAAAAGCCTAATCACTCCTTACCTGAACAACCCAACATTTTATTTGAATGGAAAGACATATACTAGCAAAATATTCCAATCCATCACTTAAAGCATCGCGAACAACGAAGTAAACCGTTATGCTAATAAATAATTAACACTATGATGTATTTTAAACTCGTATAGAACAAGGATACTAGAAATAAGTAATCCAAATACATTTTCTAACTTAGCATATCCAAATAAATACAAAGTAAGCTATATTATTTGCATAATCTGGTAACTAAGTTTTTTTTTTACCTTTGATAAAAGTTGTGCAATGCATAACGGAGGGTGTGCACTGAACCATCGCCAGTACTGCTGCATATGACTGGTGCAATACTTGCCAGCGACGTACGTTGTCAGTGAAAAGTCAAAGAATTACGTATTATTTGTATTCATTTAGAAAGAAACACGTATATTCCGCATTACTTTTAATATAATAAATATATCTTCACTTACACTCCTAAATTATCTTTTAAATTTTTAACACAAAGTAAATGCTGACTTCGAAGAACTAAAAACAGTTTAATAATTTCACATTTTGAAGTCGGGCATTTAATTATTATAGACACTATAATATAATACACAACACTAAAGCTATTTTTTTACCCTTCTGAGTGAACTAAGAATTATCGCAATCACAAATTCATCCACAATTTCGTCACCCTTAGGGGTGAAATTATTTCCCCAGATTTACAGATTCCACCCCTATAGTACAGCCTATTCAATAAAAGAGAATCATCAAAGTCGTTTCACAATAGACAAAGATATCGCGTAATATACACACAAGAAACATACACCACCTCATTTTTTTGAAGTCGCCTACAGTTGAAGATATGATCACAAAACGATAGGATTATTAAATATATTTTGATGAAGTTCTCGAACTATGATATTCTTTCTTATTCTTCGCTATTTTTGCGGGAAGGCTTTATTAGTATATATACAAATAAAAAATAAATATTTAATTAACTTTTACATACTAACTGGCTCGGCAGTCGTTGCTCTGCTCTTTCCCGTCACTCCAAATACATTTTGTACTTTTAAAGTATAAATTTAAATTTATATTTTATGATTTTACACATCTACTACAACAATATAACATATGAACCCTATACCCGATCCTAGCGTAACTATGAACCATCGTGTTGATAAAATATCGTGTAAATATGACCTCAATCGATCAATTCGCTCATATGACTAACAGACACACCAACGATTCAGTACCAGTAAAGCCCGGCAGACGTTGTCCTGCCTCTGTACACCAATTTTCATTGCCGATCGATTGAGCGATATAGAAGTGGATGATTTCCAGCACCATACTTACTTTGTTGTCACTAACTACTAGTTAGTGACAACAAAGTAGATAGCATAAATACCTTCTCCATGAAGAAATAAATACATATTATTATATTATGTGGTAGCATTCATAGCGATTGATCAAAACGTGTCGAAGTCTATTCATCTCAACAGATATTATACTTAAATATTATTATAAAATTAGTTTTATTTAATGTGTATTCACGTAAATATTAGAAATCATTAGATATTATAGTAATAATAAATTTTAAATATACAAACTAAATTAGACTAAACTGGATTACTAACTAAATAAATAAGACTTAATTAATTTTGATGTTATGTTTCTCTTAGCATATTATTCAAATCAACAAAATAACTTTCGAAAGTTAATTTTTTTAAATAATTTATTATGTATTGTATACATATACAGTATCTCTCACGTAAAATACGTAGATCAACATATAGTTGTTGGTTAGAAATTGAAGGCGGTACAAAACGGTGGCGCGTCTGATTACGAAGTCTCCCGTCGACGTATCGCGTACGAACCGACGCCGGATATTAACCAAGTTACAATACCGTGACAATGTGAACGACTGGGACTTACGTGTTGTTTGCAGAATTGCATCCCAGCATGAACGTGTGCTTTTACTTTAAGTCAGCTTAGTTATTGGTATTGCTTGTACATGAACATAATTATAGAAGTTTTGTTGACTATTTAACAAACTTTAACATTATAATAAAAAAGGAAAAAATGACAGTGATCAATAAAATATCAGTCTGCGGCATTCAGGCAAGTATTCAAAGTCTCGTAAGAAATCTTCGTTCCATCTTACACAGTAGTGACTTGTGACTCGTATTGAGTTTGTTACTTCTCCGATAGATTTGACCATATCACTGCCACTTCAGTTTGCAACACCTTAAAATATGATCGTTTCCAGTTGTTAATATAGAGTTACAGAAACATTTATTTTTTATTTTTAAATTTATACTTTCAGGCAAGACATTTTTTCTGTCATGGAGGTCATTTATATACACAAATTTCACATGGACAACCACCTAAAATTAAAACAGTAATTTATTTGTTTATTCTTTATTGAAATCTTATATAAAATATTACATAGGGCGGACGTAATGCCTATATGTATTCTCTACTAGTCAACCCTGGGTGTGGTGAGAATTAGTGGCACCTGCTACAATTAATTATTTAAAATTATCAGTTATTAGTGTTATTTGTAGACTACAAAAATTTATTTAGTACGGGAATCGTACAGAATACGTAACAAGCTTGTAAAAAAAATTGTAAAATTCTACGATCTTTTAGCTTAATCTCAATATCTTTAATAGCATTCCAATTGAAATACGATTAAAACATCATCCGATACTATATTCTAAAATTGAAAGGAATTCAAAGGAGTTCAGAACCGATAGAAAACCGCGAAACAATATTCCTGCTGGCTCATCCGATAATAATGACGTTTCCAAACGAGAAAGCACCTACATAATGTGCCCTACGGGGCTATATATCCATATCCATATATTATAACCACCTTCAATTTCTTGCCAGATTATTTCTTGTAAAAATGAAAATTCCTTGCGTATTATTTCTTTAAGGAAACTGTATTGATCAATTCAGAAAATTATGCTGAAATATCGAGTTATTTTCCTAAATTCATTTTTGTCAAGTTATTATTTTAAGATTTATATAGATAACGTATCTTTTAAAATTTTATCTAACCTATATCATGCCTCTTTCCAAAAATACATGGTGGTAAAAATAACTATGCCACAGGCTTCTTCGTTTAACTATTAATCCTATTTTTAACCTCCAATGCAAACAGAGGGGTGTTATATGTTTAATCTGTGTATCTGTGTATGTCTGTGGCATCGTAGTTCTCAAACGTATGAACCGATTTAGTTTAGTATTTTTTTAAAGGTGACTTGATCGAAAGTGTTCTTAGCTATAATTCAAGAAAATCTTTTCTGCCGTTTAAAGATCATCAGCTCTTTTTATTTCGGGGGTTTTTAAAATTTTCAATTTAAGTTATTTTCTTTACGGTAAAAAATTCAGCCATAGAAACAATTTCTTATTTGGTATATTACACTATGCGTTTTGTATTTATCCAAAAATGAACTAAAATCTTAATACACATACGAGAGAGGAACACCGACGTACTGCGCACATGTCACAAATACCATCAAAATTGTATACTGATCATTAATTCCTTCATAGCACATAAATCGATCTGCTAGTGGCAGTTGAAGGAATTGAAGAGTTCAAAAGACCTTGCAATTACACTTCAGTGCCGACTTACTCGTGTCGTAGAAATCGGTAGCGGATCTAGTTACCTTCTTAAATTTTGTGCCACGGGGTGGATTTCGTATTATAAAATACTAGCTGGCACAGTAGACGTTAATCTGACGTTTCCGTTAGATGACGCGTTGAGTTTCTCTCTGAAGTTTTTTCAATGTAAATATAAAATTTATTAATAACTTACTAACAATCAAGTTCAGATTTTTTTGCTCTAAACTAACATATTATATTTTGAAAGTGAGTCAATTTGGTTTATATATACAGATGTTGTTAATAAAATGACTGCAGTATCCTTTATCGTATCTTAGTATAGCTACAAACCATGGTCTTGATTAAACAAATATATTGCTTTAATGTGAGCTCAATTGGTAAAGTCGTTCAGAAGTTACACGATCACTAACAGATGCACCAACGATTATTTGAATAAAAAATTTTAGACTGACTAAAGCGTATTATTTAGTAGCGCCTAAATTCTAATACTGTAATTGCACACACCACCAAGCAATCCGTAAACGGTAACAAGTTACGTAAGTCTTGAGAACCACTTCTCATTTCTGAGAGAGTTTCGAAGCAAGGAGGAGTGCGGAACATGTCCGCAAATTATTTTTACATTCGTCAGTTATGCGAGTTTCTTCATAATGTGTCCCTTAGCTGCAAATTTTTGATTTGGGTGTTCTATTACAGGCGTACAATCCGTTCGCATCATCAACATCCGAGTACCGGAAGTCATTCAATATGGAACTATAGACGCAGTAACGCTGGACTGTGATTACGTAACAACAAACGTAACAGGATTAGTAGTAAAATGGTTTTACAATGACCGATCACAGCCTGTCTATCAATGGATACCTCCACAGAAGCCTCAAGCTTTAGGCTTATTAAGAAATAAAGTAAGTTTTATTAAATATATTTATTAACATTATTGATGACTAAGTTCTGGCAAATCCTAAACAATTGCGACATTTTCAGAATAGTTGGAATTTCACAAAGTTGCAGGACAATATTTCTGCCTGGGAGTCCGTCTGGGTACAACCCTTTTACGTATTGCTACTGCCACACATCAGTGCTTGGTGTGTTTTGTTCAGTGTGGTGTGTTCTAGCTACATATCATTCCGTGGATGTCGGAAGAGGCGACAAAGGGAAACTGAAGCAGGAGGTGGACAGCAGCATTTTCCTTATAGACTCAATAATTATAAATAAAGCTGCGCTTCAAAAACAGCCTGTCAAGCGTGGCAACTATTACAAATGTGCATGATGAAATCAGTGGGAGAAGGCTAAGTTTAGTTGGAGTGAACGCAAAAAATCACAAGTGAATAAAAAATGGGCTGCAATTAGTAAATTAATGAATATGAATTCATTATTGTGTACTGATTAAGTTATAAATTTATGTAGATTAATTTTGGGGATAAATGGTAAGATGGATACTTCGGTACAACCATCAGCGGGATATTTCACCATTTATTTCAAAAATTGCCAAAAGCATAATATGAAAATATGCCTTAATTTTTTTTGTGAATTTTCGGCTCAATAGCGCAGTGTCTAATCGCTTGGTTACGGCACTGTGCGCTGCGACTTTAAATCCCACACAGAACAAGTGTATATGACCCACTAACAATTATTCCGGTTCTGGTTGCCTGTCTATGTGTAGTTTAACAAGTAAGACAACTCCACAGCATAATACAGAATAGTGCAAGTAATGTTAATAAAGTAACATATATAAATAGTAACGTTTTTTATTATGTACTAATTTCTTCCAAATTGCTACAGTTTTCGTTTTTTCTAATTCCAGTTGGATTTATCACATAAAGTATCAAACAACCCTTATACTCAACACAGAGCTTTGCGGATAATACAACCTGGGATAGAACTTACTGGAAATTATACGTGTGTTGTATCAACGTTTTTAGCCGAGGATGAAAAAACACGCCCTATGATAATTTTTGGTAAATATATTATTTAATGTTTACGTACAAAAAATTAGTTTATTACATGTAGTAGAGCCATGTTGCAGCCAAATTATGGTTGTAGTACGAATAAGTTAGCTGGAACGGGAGAAGAACCACTGTGCTACGTATGGCTAGTGTAGAGAACCGGTGATCCTTTTCAGGATACGAGGTATTCCATCTTAGTCTTCAGGGCGCATCTCCTCCATTCTTAATTGAAGATAGATATAGGTATCAGGTCGACTCTGTGCTTGTTATCATCCTTACTCTATATAAAAAATATTTCATGTTTATTATATGCCTGTCTTAGTCACTAAAGTAAAGTTAAGTTAGGAGGGGATAGTATAGCAGTAGTTTCTAATCCTCTGCGCTGCCTAGTGTGTTTTGACGGACTTTTCCTCATCAGGTTTTCCTTCACCACTGAATACGTGATTAATTAGCACTTTTAATAGTAACTACCAATTTTATTGGAGCCAGCGAGGATAGAACTTGGATTGGTCGCGCTATATGAAAGCGGCGATCCCTTGCTCAGACCCTGTGATGTAACTATCTCTGATATACTAAACTTAAAATTTTTAGAACAAAAACAGGTAGCATTGACGAAAGTTGAGATTTCTGGTAGCGCGATTGTTAGTTCG
Source organism: Parnassius orleans (assembly GCA_029286625.1). NCBI lineage: Eukaryota > Metazoa > Arthropoda > Insecta > Lepidoptera > Papilionidae > Parnassius > Parnassius orleans. The sequence goes on along the minus strand of JAGSMP010001019.1, from coordinate 74,106 downwards.
CAGGCGATTATGCCAAATCCTCCGTATTATGAGACAGAGCCATATCCAGAGTGAAGTATTATGTATAGTGTGGATGGCGTCGGTATACGGTAAAGTTGTGTAGCTTATGTTTACACCGTAAAATATGAATTTAAATATTGTAAGATTGTTAATCAAATAAAAAGAAAAAAATGTATATGGCAGATGAAGAAAAAATAATATTACACAATAATTACCCACAATTAGGAGGAAGCCTGTGCTTAGCTAAGATTTTATTTACGTTTCTAGTTTTATTTGCTATAATAAAAACATTGATTGCTAGTCAAAATAACATTACAATTCAACGCAACATTAATCTGGCTTTTACAGCCTATAGCTGGACGTAGGCCTCCATCAGCTTGGGCTAATTGTAACGACTTTTTACTTGCCTTATTTAAGACCTTAATTATAGAAACGAGATTATGGTCTGTGCATCTCTTCAACAAATTTATGCATGTTATATATCTTGCGCGCTCGGTTTTGAGATCTTCTAATCGGCGAATTTTATTTGCTATTACCAGTACGTACTGGTTCACATGATGCTTTCTTATATTAACGCGAATACTACACATTGAATTAAACTATTTTTACGGATTTAATATCGCGTTTAATTCCGATTGCATTCGCGTAAATATAAGAAGGCATTATTGGGCTGATTAGTCAAATCCGCCACGTTACGACCAAGGTAGGAAACGTTTTAGGTGCTAGGACTCCTTTTCTGCCAAGTAATTTCTATAACCTTTTTTATTTGATGTTATTTTAAGGTGGCTGCAGTAACCACTATCTATTAGGTTTCCACTTCAATTTTATGAAAGAAAATTCTTAAGTATACTGCGATCGCTAATCCGCCTTCTAATCGTAGCAATTAAAATAAAAGTAGCACAAAAATCCCCTAAAAATAAAGAGTCGCATTCTTATTCGTCGGCGCGTAAAAGTCCATTAGTGCATGAAGGAAGAAAAGAGAATGGGACTTTTGTCCTGATATTAACAGGTTGATATAAACTATAAAAACTTGGCTTTATATTATAAACGTATAATACAAAAGAAAACTAGCAGTGATAATATGTGGGGTATCAGAGCGCTGGTTTTCAGTCGAGACCTTAATTGACTCACGAACAACTGGATATTGATGTAAAAAAGCAATGAAAAAAAAACATGTGTGCAGTTAACACACTGTAGAAGTGCAACTTTCAAATGAAATGAAATATAAACCAAAAATATTTCACAGCAAATGATTTATTTAATTTGATAATTTTCAACCACAAGTGTGGCATAAAATGTAAGATAAAACTTTAATTTTATAGCAAATATATGTTACAATCCTCATTTTTAGAAATTTTCAGCCTAAATTTTAGCACGTTAATTAAATCAAAAGAATATTTTCTTTTGACTAAAATTTGTTTGTAATAGCGGCGTCTATTGCATTCTATAGGTAAAGTCATTTTATCGAACAAAAATTGATTGACTCTCAAGGTGGTCCATAAATCAGTAAGATATGAAATCGTGCATTGTTAAGAATGGTTTGGGCATGATAATTTTATTCAATATAATTAATTTTATTTTATTGATAAATTTCTAATTTCATTACTTTTAACAGATAAATGTTATATTATCAATCTTTAAAAAAAAACACACACAGAGAATGATAGAAAATGCCATATGGCATTAAGCCATATGCCATAGGCAAGGATTAGGTTGCTATCGGTGTTTGGTGACCCCGTCAAGTTGTCGATGGCCGCCACAATTTGTGACTCTATTAACACTTCGTCTGCAGTGCAGTCTTACGATGTCTTACTTCACCGCCGAGCACGTGGTAAATCAGCACTTAAAATTGCTATTAATAGTTTCATTGGTGCCGGCGGGGATCGAACCCGGGTTGCTCGCGTACTGTGAAGTTTACAGCGAGCGCTTAGCCCCTAAGCTACCACGGCTCCTCTATTATCGTGAGTCATAAGATAGGCAGAATAGACTCGAGCGTTATTTTGTGAAAATCCATTATGTTAAAGATGTTAATTAGAATGTAAGAAAGATAGAAATTTTTATTCCAATCTACAATACAGTATAGGAGTGTTACTAATGGAAAACAGGATTTACTATCTATTATAATATACTCGTAAGTGTTGAATCTATTCAGTAAGACGCTACGGTGTTGTTACCGCAGCGCTGTTATTCTGTTGGCGCCAAAGCCAGAAACATACAACAGTCGAGAAACATGTGTACATTTTATTTAATTCGTAAGCTACCTTCTTCTTACTTATAAGCCCGTAGTCATGGGCCTGATTTCTATAGATTTTCCATAATTCTCACGCTTGGTAGGCGTAATGGCCATCGCAGCACCAGTTACTGGCAGAAACCGGATGGGAGCCGGATTAAAGGTGCGCTTTGACCCTGCCCCCATTCGACTTGGATAGTTTAAGTTTGTCATAATATTATGCGGGATAGATATACTGCTATGTAATGGAGGCATTTGTGACGTCTCTTATAGTCGCCTCTTGTGACATTTCAAAATCTTTTTATGGGATAAGGGTGACAAGCGAGCACACAGTCCACCTGATGGTAACTGGTTGCTGTGGCCCATAGACATCTACACCTATCCTCGTTTGAGAATCAAAATGCAGATGCGTTGACAGCCGTGAGAACTAAGATGGAATGCCCCTTTTAAACAAAAAAGGGTCTCCGGTTCTCTACACTTACCATACGAAACACAGCAGCATGAAGCTGCTATTTTACGCTGGTATTCTGCGAGAGCGTGGTCCTTCCCCGGTCGAGCTATATTAATATATAGTTCTAGCACGAATGGGTACGTGCTAGAACTATATATTAATATAGCTGCAGCATGGCTCTACCACGTATAATCTTAGGTGATAGATTCTCTTACACCGCTAATGATATGTTTCAAATTAATAAAGTTATTGTTCTAAGTTCTATCACGGACGATAACAATGGTTCTATTATAAAATTTGTATCGGATCTTATTGGGAATCTGTCTAACTCATCGCAAGTTCATAAAATTAGTCGAATTACTTGTTAAACAAAACCTAGCACAAGAAAGCTTTCAAAGTACTCAAACGTACAAGATTGGCGCTCCAATAGCCCATTTTACGTGTTATGCAAATCAAAGCAGGTAAGTTTCTAAAAGTTTGTTATACTCTGAATGTTTTCAGACCTAACGTTAGAATGTGGTTACATTAAATAATTCCAGGGTTTTTTTAATATTTATTGCCTGTCCAGACTGCTTGAAACTTAATTGAAATATAAACGATAAATAATAAAAAATATTATGTGATTTCCGTTAAAATTAGGGGGTGTTCCAGTATTACGTAAGCAAACTTCCTATGATTTTAGACACCCACCTCCACTGCATAAGCAAAAAAAAATTGCGAACTCCCCCCTCCCCCAAATGATAAGACGTAAGAATTTTTTCAAACGAAAATAATTGAGTCTTTTAAATTAAAGTTTAAATTTAAAAGACTCAATTATTTTTAAAATTAAAGTATGTGTGTTTTAATAAAATTAGAAAATTAATAATCATTTACGTCCACGGGCTCCGTATCCAAGTTTCTACATCATTAACAATTGATAGCTCATCTTCACAATAATAAAAAAAAAATGTTATTAATTTAGATTATTCATATTGTTTTAAAAATATTTTTATTGTTATTGATGTATTATTATATTTTTTTTACCATACGTAACATTTTTAATACAAAAAATAAGAAAAACTTGAAGTAACCTTCTAACCCTTGCTCCTAAGCCTGTTTACGTAATACTTGAACGCACTCTTATATTTTTATGAAATAAGTTATAAAAGTAAAAATTTTAAACTAATAGTACTCACTCAATGTCTTTTATCAATCAGTCATCTTGTAATCGACGTTCATCAAGGGATAGTTTTGTGAGACGTTGCTCAGTTAAGTCGCAAGATATCTAATTGCGTCTCGTGTCAACTAGAACTTTATGTGATATAAAATAAGAATCAAATGAAAATTACTTAATATCTTTAGGAAATTATAATTTTGTTCTATTATATTTTCGTTCGAAATTAAATTCAAGCTCAGAAGCTTTCTTTGTTCTCTCTTAAGTAACTGAAATTTATTCATAGTCACCCGAATATAGAAAACTTTTACCTCGCTGAAAGCAGTGACTTTAAAAATTCAGAGGTAAAAGTGATATCGGGGAGTGCCGAGTCCTTATTAACATCAGTCGAGTCACTTTCAAGATCACTCAGTTTGAAAACTTTGAATTATTCTTTTGAGAATTCACACTGAACAATTTCGTAAGGAAACAAATCGAGAAGGTTTTACTTTTTACAATGATATCTATAATATTCTCTTGAAGAAAATAAACTTTTAATAATCCATTTCACTCTGAACTTCGAGATAGATTTTATATAGTGCTAAAATTAAGATTTATATAATATTATAATTAGATTTTTTTTCAATAAGAGTGTAGAGCGAGCACAGAGTCCACCTGATGTTAAGTTTGTACTGTAGCCCAAAAACACATACATCTATTGTCGAGTAAAAATCGAAATGTAGAGGCGTTGGAATGCCTCCTTAACACTAAAAAGGATCGCCCGTTCTCTATGCTCACCATACGAAACACAGAAGCATTGACATACATTTTTATTCTGTGAGAATGTGGTTCTTTCCTGGTCGAGTGGAACCATTCATGGTGTAGCCTAAATAGAACTATAGCGTGCCTCCACAACACAAGATATATAAATATTGAGATAGGAACATATGCACGTATTTGGTCCTAAATTAATTTAGTACATATAATCATGCTTCATATAATTTCACGGCATTATAAATGAATTTACAAGTCTTGACTTGTTCTGTCTGGAGGCCCCAATGGTTAGGTACACTTCATTATTATTGCCAAACAGTAATGGTTGCTCTGCATTGTTCCGGTCTGAAGAGTATAGAGAGCCAGTATAATTACGGGCTGTGAGGTATTCCATATTAGTTATTATTGGTGATAGCTAATGCATTCTGTAGCCTTCTTTACTTAAAATTGGTGGCAGGTGTCAGGTTTTTTACATCAACTACATGTAAACAATGTATGAATATAATTAATATGCATATGATTTAATAAAAAAAATATTTAAAAAATATGCATATTAGCTTTGAATGGAGAATAGAATAATAGAATAGAATAGAAAAGAAAAGGCAGCGAGAAACTCAAAATAATAAAAAAGGCGGTTGCTAACCCGCCTGCCAAGCGCGGCAACTATGGCCAAATCACCCCTATGAGGCAATCTATGGGAGAGGCCTATGTTCAGCAGTTGACTTTTATAGGCCGTATGGATGGACGGATGGATAAATGTTATAATATTTACCACGAAAAAAAAGTAAAGTAAGTATTCTTGTGTATTAAGACCGGGTGTTCCAAGCGCATTAGTTATTTACAAGCGGTCGTCGCAAAGATCGAGTCGGGCCGCGCTTATGATCGTTATTTTTACAAAATAATCACAAATATATTGTTTTAAAGTTATAAACAAATATTTACACATTGAGAAAAAACACAAACAAAAGCTTAGCCATAGTCTACTATTTACAATTTATTTTATTTCCTAAATATTATTTACGTAGCAAAAGAGCAAAAAAAAAATCGGATGGAATTGATTGCAAAAAGACCTATAAATTGATATTTTTTATAGCAAAAAAAGAAGTATTAGTACTTGTTTAAAATTAAATTTGGCTTGTAAAAAACCTGCAAATCGAACGTAATTCGGTAATTTTTTCTTTCGAGAATATTGTATTGTATCGTGTTTTCACCGCATACATCGTAAGAAGAAAGAATGTATCTAAAATTTTTTTTTCAGATTCTAAATGTAATAATTTGGCTATCAAAAACCAATTTTAAAACGGACAAAAACAGGAACACCGAACCTGAAGTTCTGTGCTCATTTTCTCGACATAGAAAAGATTGAAATCAAAATAAATAATTATAGTTTTTAGCATGGTTTTAAGTTTATTATTTTCTATAATGCACTCAATACAAGACATACAAACGATATATGTATACAAAAGATATTCGCAATGGGCGGTCTTATTGCAGCATTAACAGTAATCTCTTCCATATAGCCTACTAATGGACAGGATTGTATGAACAATATTTATTTAATGTTATGTATGTTAAAACAGCGTAACTGCACTATACAATGAGTATAGGCAATTACATTTCGATCATACCGTATCATGAACTCGTCACAATTACTCATTGATGTAACATGAAGGACATAATTACATGATAACACCAAAGTATACTAATCAACAGCAACACTACGCATCATAATGTAACACACACAGCACAGCCTCTCAGCAACACCATCCTCCATGCCTGTACCAGAAGAATCACCACAATGGACAGAACCACGACTCTATCTTATCATGCGTAGAATGACTTCACTCAAGAGCAATCTCCCGCGCCCTGCACCTACACTGAACTTTAAACTGCACAAACGAGTGGGGGAGGGGTTTCTCGAAATACCTCAATTCCAACACGCCACCATCGATATGACGCTCCACTAGAGTGACGCAAACTCTCGCACTCTCGATCCAACTGGTATTTTATAGACGCACCTATATGTATATGTATTCTAATATAAATAATATAAAATGATCAAAATCAAAACAGAAAGGCAACAGTCTTCTTATAAATAAATAAAAAATCGATCAGCACACTTTAATATGATTTTTAAGAAAAACTTAAGTCGAATTGTGTCTACTATTTAATTTAACAAAAGAATTCCACACCCGATACCATTTTAAAAACTTGTTTTAATTCTTTAAAGGGCCCTTATTCCTAGCACGCGACCAAGACGCGTGTTTACGGTCTGACGCACCAAAGACACGAGTACAAAGGTGGTATTATTGCTCTGTTTTTGTTTTTATTCCATAATGAACAGGATTTTCGCTCTTCTGAGCAGACACCTTTTCATTTATCTTAGAATTAAGTGCGCTCCAGCTATTTGTGACTAATAATTAATATATTACTAACTGATATTATTTCTAATTATTTTTTCCTTAATTTGAACCTGCCTACATTTATAATACCATTTCTGCCAGAAATGACTGGCAAAAATCCATAAGATATTAGGTCCGCCCTTTATAACTCTTAGTTGAAGGTGATCGCAATAAAGAATAAATAAATAAATAAATTTATACTCGTGTTCAAGAAATCTTTTTTGAGAAAAAAAGTCATTTAAATTAAACGCATCTTATATTTTTCACGTTTTAAGTATACTTTTAATATTCTTACAAATAATAGGGAAAATATTCTTAAATGTTTAGCCTATTTAAAACTAAGTTGTTAATTTAGTTCAGGTTCCTGTCCCAAAAACAGATTTGTTAGAATACGTAAATATGTTTTCTTCTGCTGTTTCATAATTATTGATAAATATGCTAAATAAATATGTAAGTAAGAAAATGCTAATATTCTTACGACTTCAGAATTTGCCGATCACCAATCTAATCGCGATTGCATCAACGATATTAAATGTTAAATGTCACTGACCTAACTATCATCAAAACGCCGCTTCCTGTTCTACAGACTAAGCATTTTTATCTGGTATTTTGTTTTCAAGAAAAAATGTGACAAACGAGCACACAGTCCACCTGAAGGTAAGTGAGTACTGTGACCCATAGATATCATCACATCTTGCTTTGATCTTAGATGGAATGCCTTATTTTCACCACAATATGTCTTTGATTTTCTGCACTCACTTTACGAAACACAGTAGCGTTAAGCGGCTATTTTTTACGGTGGTATTCTGTGAGAGCATTGTCCTTCCAGCAGGCCGAGGTCAAGCAGACCCTTTTGTTCTACAACCGTAATATAGCTGCAGCATGGCTCTACCGTTATTATACGCATATTATACGAGTTGGTGTACTGTAATTTTGGATGCCATAGGAGGCCATGTGTGATCTTTCTGAATTTTTATATTATCGCCTCTTAAGAAACCTATGGGACAAAATGGAGTGATGAAACCTCTTATCGCTCCTATCCCTTCTATGGCATTTTATTCAAGATGTTAAGCTAATAAACAAAGTTAATTTACTAAAATCTGCGTGCAAAAAGATAAAGTGGCATGTATTTCCAAATGACATTGTTCTGCGTCCATACAATGTTCACCTAAAAACTAACAGTGAAAAAAAATACCTTTTTAAGTCCGAAATTACACATAATTGTATGTAAGAGCAATTACTCCTGACGGAAACTTCTGAAAACATAGATATTAGCAGTTATCATTATTTTACGTGGTAGAGCTATGCTGCAGCTACATATATTAGTAGTATAGTTGTAGTACGAATGGGTCGGCTCGACCGAAGGACCACGCTCTCACAGAACAGCAATAGCAGCTTAACACTGCTGTGTTTCGTATGGTGAGTGTAGAGAACCGAGACCTTTTACTGGAAAAGAGGCATTCCATCTTAGTCCTCACGGTGACAACGCATCTGTATTTTGATTCTTTATTGAAGATAGATGTAGATGTCTATGGGTCACAGCAACCACTTGCCATCAGGTGGACTGTGTGCTCGTTTGTCACCCTATCCTATAAAAAAAAAGATTTTGAGGTTATTTTTTATTTTAATGAAACACTACTATGTTATTACTAATGTAAGCAGTTCAGTCTTAGCCTAGCACTTATACGGTAAATAAAACTCAGGTTGTGATTAAGTATTTATTTTATTCATACCAAATAAATACAACTTATACATTCTCATTTAGTTTTGTTAGTCCGTGACAAAGACATTTAAGAAGTATACCTATATATTTAAATCTCTTTGGTCCGTGAGTAATGAAAAGTTAAAGTCAGCCAGGTAAGTCGCTAAAGAAGGGTATCGATATTTGAAGTTGTTCAAGCCGAGTCGTAATTTATAAAAACTTATCGCATAACAAACCAACTGCACAGTGCACTTAGATTCCGAAAAAATTGCAGAAATGTATTTTTTCTAACGAAACGAAAACGATCACACGTCTGACGTCTATCTATTTTGACGTCTTGTCATCTGTCAACGTTATTGACCGTTTTTTTGCGTGGCAAAATGCTGATTTGGCCAATGAGAGTACAATAATATTGTTATTTTAAATGAATATGGATGATTTCACTGTATCCCAGTTCCTTGTGGCATATATTAATCTGATGTTTATTTTAAAATATTAACGTTTTCATAATATATTTGAGTTTATGACAACTTTTGAAATATGTGAGTGAAAGTATTGTGCGACTGGCCAAATCACAGGAGCCCATAAACGCAGCACATTAGTATTAAAAAATAGGTACAAAGTTCAAAATCTAAAAAGTCCTTTTTATTTTGATTTCACAATTCAGAAGTGTCCGTTACTATTTAATGAATGTTATCTAATGCATAATTAAGGATAAGAATTTTGGTAATTGTCAAATATTTGTTGGTTCTTAGGCGAGTTTTTAAAATGTTTTTAAAGAGAATCTTAAGCCCGAAAACAAAAAAAACGAATAATTAAACTTTTATAAAAAGTTCAAATTGAATTTGAAAAAATAAACATTGATATAGTTTGACGTGGCAAAGAATTATTCGCCCAGATGTCGTGCAGATGCCTTTGTAAATTGAATAGTTTGATGATTTTTTCATGGATGCCGTCATCAGATTTTGACCAACTTCCTTTCTAACAAAAAATAATCATTAAAATTGGACAATGTGGTAATTATTACTGAACATGCATAAAAACATATGCCGAAGAATTTAGAACCTTTTTTTTTGAAGTCAGTTAAGAAGAACGACGAAAAGAATACGGCAAACACAGGTGCAATATTGTATCTCATTATCAACGGTTTGGCAGCTAAGTGGAACGTTGCGCACGCGTCGACTGTCACACCCGATGAACCCGATAATATGTGTTTCTTAAAAGACATCTGTTTTGCTCATACACACTTAAAGTTCATTAGTGTTATCTTTCTTTAATAAATATTCTTTTTTACCGCTTATTCCTAACAAAAGGCCAACTGCTTGGAATAATTATAATAGGGTAAAGTTATATCACGAAAAAAAATTAAATAAAATTCCTCTGGTATTGCTGTTGTTCATGGGCGGCGGTCGACACTTACCATTAGGTGAGCCGTATGCTCGTTTTCCTTCTCTTTTATATATAAAGAAAGAAAGACAGTGGATAGAAGTGAACTGTTTATTTTATTAATTCAGTGTATAGCAGCATATTAAGACCCTTATACATGTCGATAAAGACCTAGCATTTTCAAAGATTTTCTACTCAATTTCTTTAAACACTAATTTAGGTTGACAAATAAAAATACATTCTATATGATAGCATTGTTTACACAACTCAATGAACAATCAATGTTTAAGTATTGTTGTAAAATGACCGTGTAGTGGCGGTGTAAGAATTAGACTACCCAGAATCATCCCGTGGGTGTCGTAAGAGGCGACAGAGGGAAACAAATCGGGAGATGGGCAGCAGCATCTTCCTAATAACGACTAAAAATAAAAACTGCGGTTGCCAACCCGCCTGCCAAACGTGGCAACTATGGCAAATATCCCCCCTATGGGGCAATATATGAGGGAGGCACATGTTTGGCAGTGGACTTTAATAGGCTGGAATGGTAATATTTTATTTTATAGAAGTAGGGTGACAAACGAGCACACAGTCCACCTGATGGTAAGTGGTTGCTGCGGCCCATACACATCTACATCTATCTTCGTTTGCAATTTAAATGCAGGTGCGTTGTCAGCCGTGAGGACAAGATAGAATGCCTCTTTTCAGTAAAGGGTATCCGTTCTCTACACTCACCATACGTAACACAGCAGCATTAACCTGCTATTTTACGCTGGTATTCTGTGAGCGTGGTCCTTCCGTCGAGCTGACCCATTCGTGCTACAACTATACTATTAATATAGCTGCAGCAAGGCTCTACCACGTGGTTGTAAGATGAGTAGTGGTGGTGTAGGTATTCGCTACCTCATATCGCCCAAGGTACCATAAGAGGATACAGAGAAACAGGAGACAAAAATAAAAAAGTGATAAAATAAATAAATATTAATACCGGTCGCCAATCCGCCTGCAAAGTCGATTGGCGACCGCAGAGGGCAACCTATGTTTTGATAGACTGTAATGAATGATAATGATTATGGTTGCAGAAAAGATTTCTTGTAGCTAGTAGTGTGCTAGTAATTGTTCTCTGTACTTAAGTCGTGCTCAACTATGTATAAATATGCTTTCTTTCTTTCTATTTGTACTATACTTACGACAATAAGAGGTACAGAGGGAAATGAAATAGGAGACAAAAATAAAAAATAAATAAATAAATAATAAAATAACTGCGGTCGCCAATCCGCCTGCAAAGTCGATTGGCGACCGCGAAAACTAATATGTTTTGATAGACTGTAATGAATGATAATGATTATGGTTGCAAAAGATTTTTGTAGCTAGTGTGCTAATAATTGTTCTCTGTACTTCGTGCTCAGCTATGTATAGATATGTTTTCTTTCTTTCTTTCTATTTGTACCATACTTATGGCAATAAGAGGTACAGAGAAATAAAATAGAGACAAAAATAAAAAAGTAATAAAATAAATAAATAATAAAATAACTGCGGTCGCCAATCCCCCTGCAAAGTGGATTGGCGACCGCAGAGGGAAGCCTATATTTTGATAGACTGTAATGAATGATAATGATTATGGTTGCAGAAAATATTTTTTGTAGCTAGTAGTGTGCTAATAATTGTTCTCTGTACTTATCACTCAACCATGTATAAATATGTTTTCTTTCTTTATTTCTATTTGTACCAGTCTATTTTTCCATTTTTTATTTTATTTTATTTAATTAGATTACCAACGATTGTTACACCAGTAAAAATCTGAACTGCTAAAGCTTAGTATCTAGGACATAATGCACAATCACTTATATGTAATCATCGCTTACACAATGAAACATTAAATAATAAGGCTAAAAACTAAAAGCTACATCTCTAAAATTGTGTTTTTTTTTTTAATTTAGTGGTTGTCATACAATGTACGTCAAGGATTTGGTGATTGTCACAGTTTCCATCGCTTGCCGCATTGATCAGCAGTGCTGCAGCAAATTATCATAATTTGAAGGTTTTCGTTATCACCAATTATCATCATAATCTCCACATTCTATGGATGCATTTCATAGAATGCCTTGAATGACATTCAAGGCGTCATTCAACATTTCAGAGAATGCCATTTCCTGTTATTTTGTTATATTGTATGTTTGTAATAACACAATTACCAAAATCAAATAACATTATCAAAACAAATATTTTTTTAGTTATAACATTGGTTGCCTAGGCTGGCCTTTTCTCTTATATTTACTACCACTTTCAAACAAAGTTCCTCCCCCTAGAGAATCAGTGTCTAAATAGACCGCAGTTGTTTCTTGTATATTTACATAATTGAGCTTTATAATTTGTGTATAAATAGTACAATACCTGATTACTATCCAACCTGATGGCAAGTGATGATCTAGCCGAAGATGGTAAAGCGCTCTGTCATTATTTAACAAAAGCGTAATCACTCCTTCCCTGAAGAACCCAACATTTTATTTGAATGAAAAGACAGATACTAGCAAAATATTCCAATCCATCACATAAAGCATCGCGAACAAAAACGAAGTAAACCGTTATGCTAATAAATAATTAACACTATGATGTATTTTAAACTCGTATAGAACAAGGATACTAGAAATAAGTAATCCAAATACATTTTCTAACTTAACATATCCAAATAAATACAAAGTAAGCTGTATTATTTGCATAATCTGGTAACTGAGTTTTTTTTTACCTTTGATAAAAGTTGTGTAATGCATAACGGAGGGTGTGCACTGAACCATCGCCAGTACTGCTGCATATGACTGGTGCAATACTTGCCAGCGACGTACGTTGTCAGTGAAAAGTCAAAGAATTACGTATTATTTGTATTCATTTAGAAAGAAACACGTATATTCCGCATTACTTTTAATATAATAAATATATCTTCACTTACACTCCTAAATTATCTTTTAAATTTTTAACACAAAGTAAATGCTGACTTCGAAGAACTAAAAACAGTTTAATAATTTCACATTTTGAAGTCGGGCATTTAATTATTATAGACACTATAATATAATACACAACACTAAAGCTATTTTTTTACCCTTCTGAGTGAACTAAGAATTATCGCAATCACAAATTCATCCACAATTTCGTCACCCTTAGGGGTGAAATTATTTCCCCAGATTTACAGATTCCACCCCTATAGTACAGCCTATTCAATAAAAGAGAATCATCAAAGTCGTTTCACAATAGACAAAGATATCGCGTAATATACACACAAGAAACATACACCACCTCATTTTTTTGAAGTCGCCTACAGTTGAAGATATGATCACAAAACGATAGGATTATTAAATATATTTTGATGAAGTTCTCGAACTATGATATTCTTTCTTATTCTTCGCTATTTTTGCGGGAAGGCTTTATTAGTATATATACAAATAAAAAATAAATATTTAATTAACTTTTACATAACTGGCTCGGCAGTCGTTGCTCTTTCCCGTCACTCCAAATACATTTTGTACTTTTAAAGTATAAATTTAAATTTATATTTTATGATTTTACACATCTACTACAACAATATAACATATGAACCCTATACCCGATCCTAGCGTAACTATGAACCATCGTGTTGATAAAATATCGTGTAAATATGACCTCAATCGATCAATTCGCTCATATGACTAACAGACACACCAACGATTCAGTACCAGTAAAGCCCGGCAGACGTTGTCCTGCCTCTGTACACCAATTTTCATTGCCGATCGATTGAGCGATATAGAAGTGGATGATTTCCAGCACCATACTTACTTTGTTGTCACTAACTACTAGTTAGTGACAACAAAGTAGATAGCATAAATACCTTCTCCATGAAGAAATAAATACATATTATTATATTATGTGGTAGCATTCATAGCGATTGATCAAACCGTGTCGAAGACTATTCATCTCAACAGATATTATAATTAAATATTATTATAAAATTAGTTTTATTTAATGTGTATTCACGTAAATAAAAGAAATCATTAGATATTATAGTAATAATAAATTTTAAATCTACAAACTAAATTAGACTAAACTGGATTACTAACTAACTAAATAAGATTTAATTAATTTTGATGTTATGTTTCTCTTAGCATATTATTATAATACGTCAAATGAACAAAATAACTTTCGAATGTTAATTTTTAAATAATTTATTATGTACTACATATTATATACATATACAGTATCTCTCACGTAAAATACGTAGATCAACATATAGTTGTTGGTTAGAAATTGAAGGCGGTACAAAACGTTGGCGCGTCTGATTACGAAGTCTCCCGTCGACGTATCGCGTACGAACCGACGCCGGATATTAACCAAGTTACAATACGATACCGTGACAATGTGAACGACTGGGACTTACGTGTTGTTTGCAGAATTGCATCCCAGCATGAACGTGTGCTTTTACTTTAAGTCAGCTTAGTTATTGGTATTGCTTGTACACGAACATAATTATAGAAGTTTTGTTGACTATTTAACAAACTTTAACATTATAATAAAAAAGGAAAAAATGACAGTGATCAATAAAATATCAGTCTGCGGCATTCAGGCAAGCAATCAAAGTCTCGTCAGAAATCTTCGTTCCATCTTACACAGTAGTGACTTGTGACTCGTATTGAGTTTGTTACTTCTCCGATAGATTTGACCATATCACTGCCACTTCAGTTTGCAACACCTTAAAATATGATCGTTTCCAGTTGTTAATATAGAGTTACAGAAACATTTATTTTTTATTTTTAAATTTATACTTTCAGGCAAGACATTTTTTCTGTCATGGAGGTCATTTATATACACAAATTTCACATGGACAACCACCTAAAATTAAAACAGTAATTTATTTGTTTATTCTTTATTGAAATCTTATATAAAATATTACATAGGGCGGACGTAATGCCTATATGTATTCTCTACTAGTCAACCCTGGGTGTGGTGAGAATTAGTGGCACCTGCTACAATTAATTATTTAAAATTATCAGTTATTAGTGTTATTTGTAGACTACAAAAATTTATTTAGTACGGGAATCGTACAGAATACGTAACAAGCTTGTAAAAAAAATTGTAAAATTCTACGATCTTTTAGCTTAATCTCAATATCTTTAATAGCATTCCAATTGAAATACGATTAAAACATCATCCGATACTATATTCTAAAATTGAAAGGAATTCAAAGGAGTTCAGAACCGATAGAAAACCGCGAAACAATATTCCTGCTGGCTCATCCGATAATAATGACGTTTCCAAACGAGAAAGCACCTACATAATGTGCCCTACGGGGCTATATATCCATATCCATATATTATAACCACCTTCAATTTCTTGCCAGATTATTTCTTGTAAAAATGAAAATTCCTTGCGTATTATTTCTTTAAGGAAACTGTATTGATCATTCAGAAAATTATGCTGAAATATCGAGTTATTTTCCTAAATTCATTTTTGTCAAGTTATTATTTTAAGATTTATATAGATAACGTATCTTTTAAAATTTTATCTAACCTATATCATGCCTCTTTCCAAAAATACATGGTGGTAAAAATAACTATGCCACAGGCTTCTTCGTTTAACTATTAATCCTATTTTTAACCTCCAATGCAAACAGAGGGGTGTTATATGTTTAATCTGTGTATCTGTGTCTGTCTGTGGCATCGTAGTTCCCAAACGTATGAACCGATTTAGATTAGTTTTTTTTTAAAGGTGACTTGATCGAAATTGTTCTTAGCTATAATTCAAGAAAATCATCAATAATTTCTGCCGTTAATGATCATCAGCTCTTTTTATTTCGGGGGTTTTTAAAATTTTCAATTTAAGTTATTTTCTTTACGGTAAAAAATTCAGCAATAGAAACAATTTCTTATTTGATATATTACACTATGCGTTTTGTATTTATCCAAAAATGAACTAAAATCTTAATACACATACGTGGTAGGAACACCGACGTACTGCGCACATGTCACAAATACCATCAAAATTGTATACTGATCATTAATTCCTTCATATCACATAAATCGATCTGCTAGTGACAGTTGAAGGAATTGAAGGGTTCAATAGACCTTGCAATTACACTTCAGTGCCGACTTACTCGTGTCGTAGAAATCGGTAGCGGATCTAGTTACCTTCTTAAATTTTGTGCCACGGGGTGGATTTCGTATTATAAAATACTAGCTGGCACAGTAGACGTTAATCTGACGTTTCCGTTAGATGACGCGTTGAGTTTCTCTCTGAAGTTTTTTCAATGTAAATATAAAATTTATTAATAACTTACTAACAATCAAGTTCAGATTTTTTTGCTCTAAACTAACATATTATATTTTGAAAGTGAGTCAATTTGGTCCATATATACAGATGTTGTTAATAAAATGACTGCAGTATCCTTTATCGTATCTTAGTATAGCTACAAACCATGGTCTTGATTAAACAAATATATTGCTTTAATGTGAGCTCAATTGGTAAAGTCGTTCAGAAGTTACACGATCACTAACAGATGCGCACCAACGATTATTTGAATAAAAAATTTTAGACTGACTAAAGCGTATTATTTAGTAGCGCCTAAATTCTAATACTGTAATTGCACACACCACCAAGCAATCCGTAAACGGTAACAAGTTACGTAAGTCTTGAGAACCACTTCTCATTTCTGAGAGAGTTTCGAAGCAAGGAGGAGTGCGGAACATGTCCGCAAATTATTTTTACATTCGTCAGTTATGCGAGTTTCTTCATAATGTGTCCCTTAGCTGCAAATTTT
The DNA here is from genome assembly GCA_029286625.1 of Parnassius orleans. Classification (NCBI taxonomy): domain Eukaryota; kingdom Metazoa; phylum Arthropoda; class Insecta; order Lepidoptera; family Papilionidae; genus Parnassius; species Parnassius orleans. The sequence continues at coordinate 57,251 of JAGSMP010001019.1, read as the reverse complement.
TGATTTGGGGTGTTCTATTACAGGCGTACAATCCGTTCGCATCATCAACATCCGAGTACCGGAAGTCATTCAATATGGAACTATAGACGCAGTAACGCTGGACTGTGATTACGTAACAACAAACGTAACAGGATTAGTAGTAAAATGGTTTTACAATGACCGATCACAGCCTGTCTATCAATGGATACCTCCACAGAAGCCTCAAGCTTTAGGCTTATTAAGAAATAAAGTAAGTTTTATTAAATATATTTATTAACATTATTGATGACTAAGTTCTGGCAAATCCTAAACAATTGCGACATTTTCAGAATAGTTGGAATTTCACAAAGTTGCAGGACAATATTTCTGCCTGGGAGTCCGTCTGGGTACAACCCTTTTTACGTATTGCTACTGCCACACATCAGTGCTTGGTGTGTTTTGTTCAGTGTGGTGTGTTCTAGCTACATATCATTCCGTGGATGTCGGAAGAGGCGACAAAGGGAAACTGAAGCAGGAGGTGGACAGCAGCATTTTCCTTATAGACTCAATAATTATAAATAAAGCTGCGCTTCAAAAACAGCCTGTCAAGCGTGGCAACTATTACAAATGTGCATGATGAAATCAGTGGGAGAAGGCTAAGTTTAGTTGGAGTGAACGCAAAAAATCACAAGTGAATAAAAAATGGGCTGCAATTAGTAAATTAATGAATATGAATTCATTATTGTGTACTGATTAAGTTATAAATTTATGTAGATTAATTTTGGGGATAAATGGTAAGATGGATACTTCGGTACAACCATCAGCGGGATATTTCACCATTTATTTCAAAAAAATTGCCAAAAGCATAATATGAAAAATATGCCTTAATTTTTTTTTTGTGAATTTTCACGGCTCAATAGCGCAGTGTCTAATCGCTTGGTTACGGCACTGTGCGCTGCGACTTTAAATCCCACACAGAACAAGTGTATATGACCCACTAACAATTATTCCGGTTCTGGTTGCCTGTCTATGTGTAGTTTAACAAGTAAGACAACTCCACAGCATAATACAGAATAGTGCAAGTAATGTTAATAAAGTAACATATATAAATAGTAACGTTTTTTATTATGTACTAATTTCTTCCAAATTGCTACAGTTTTCGTTTTTTCTAATTCCAGTTGGATTTATCACATAAAGTATCAAACAACCCTTATACTCAACACAGAGCTTTGCGGATAATACAACCTGGGATAGAACTTACTGGAAATTATACGTGTGTTGTATCAACGTTTTTAGCCGAGGATGAAAAAACACGCCCTATGATAATTTTTGGTAAATATATTATTTAATGTTTACGTACAAAAAATTAGTTTATTACATGTAGTAGAGCCATGTTGCAGCCAAATTATGGTTGTAGTACGAATAAGTTAGCTGGAACGGGAGAAGAACCACTGTGCTACGTATGGCTAGTGTAGAGAACCGGTGATCCTTTTTCAGGATACGAGGTATTCCATCTTAGTCTTCAGGGGCGGCATCTCCTCCATTCTTAATTGAAGATAGATATAGGTATCAGGTCGACTCTGTGCTTGTTATCATCCTTACTCTATATAAAAAATATTTCATGTTTATTATATGCCTGTCTTAGTCACTAAAGTAAAGTTAAGTTAGGAGGGGATAGTATAGCAGTAGTTTCTAATCCTCTGCGCTGCCTAGTGCGTTTTGACGGACTTTTTCCTCATCAGGTTTTCCTTCACCACTGAATACGTGATTAATTAGCACTTTTAATAGTAACTACCAATTTTATTGGAGCCAGCGAGGATAGAACTTGGATTGGTCGCGCTATATGAAAGCGGCGATCCCTTGCTCAGACCCTGTGATGTAACTATCTCTGATATACTAAACTTAAAATTTTTAGAACAAAAACAGGTAGCATTGACGAAAGTTGAGATTTCTGGTAGCGCGATTGTTAGTTCGCAGGCGATTATGCCAAATCCTCCGTATTATGAGACAGAGCCATATCCAGAGTGAAGTATTATGTATAGTGTGGATGGCGTCGGTATACGGTAAAGTTGTGTAGCTTATGTTTACACCGTAAAATATGAATTTAAATATTGTAAGATTGTTAATCAAATAAAAAGAAAAAAAAATGTATATGGCAGATGAAGAAAGAAATAATATTACACAATAATTACCCACAATTAGGAGGAAGCCTGTGCTTAGCTAAGATTTTATTTACGTTTCTAGTTTTATTTGCTATAATAAAAACATTGATTGCTAGTCAAAATAACATTACAATTCAACGCAACATTAATCTGGCTTTTACAGCCTACAGCTGGACGTAGGCCTCCATCAGCTTGGGCTAATTGTAACGACTTTTTACTTGCCTTATTTAAGACCTTAATTATAGAAACGAGATTATGGTCTGTGCATCTCTTCAACAAATTTATGCATGTTATATATCTTGCGCGCTCGGTTTTGAGATCTTCTAATCGGCGAATTTTATTTGCTATTACCAATACGTACTGGTTCACATGATGCTTTCTTATATTAACGCGAATACTACACATTGAATTAAACTATTTTTACGGATTTAATGTCGCGTTTAATTCCGATTGCATTCGCGTAAATATAAGAAGGCATTATTGGGCTGATTAGTCAAATCCGCCACGTTACGACCAAGGTAGGAAACGTTTTAGGTGCTAGGACTCCTTTTCTGCCAAGTAATTTCTATAACCTTTTTTATTTGATGTTATTTTAAGGTGGCTGCAGTAACCACTATCTATTAGGTTTCCACTTCAATTTTATGAAAAAAAATTCTTAAGTATACTGCGATCGCTAATCCGCCTTCTAATCGTAGCAATTAAAATAAAAGTAGCACAAAAATCCCCTAAAAATAAAGAGTCGCATTCTTATTCGTCGGCGCGTAAAAGTCCATTAGTGCATGAAGGAAGAAAAGAGAATGGGACTTTTGTCCTGATATTAACAGGTTGATATAAACTATAAAAACTTGGCTTTATATTATAAACGTATAATACAAAAGAAAACTAGCAGTGATAATATGTGGGGTATCAGAGCGCTGGTTTTCAGTCGAGACCTTAATTGACTCACGAACAACTGGATATTGATGTAAAAAAGCAATGAAAAAAAAACATGTGTGCAGTTAACACACTGTAGAAGTGCAACTTTCAAATGAAATGAAATATAAACCAAAAATATTTCACAGCAAATGATTTATTTAATTTGATAATTTTCAACCACAAGTGTGGCATAAAATGTAAGATAAAACTTTAATTTTATAGCAAATATATGTTACAATCCTCATTTTTAGAAATTTTCAGCCTAAATTTTAGCACGTTAATTAAATCAAAAGAATATTTTCTTTTGAATAAAATTTGTTTGTAATAGCGGCGTCTATTGCATTCTATAGGTAAAGTCATTTTATCGAACAAAAATTGATTGACTCTCAAGGTGGTCCATAAATCAGTAAGATATGAAATCGTGCATTGTTAAGAATGGTTTGGGCATGATAATTTTATTCAATATAATTAATTTTATTTTATTGATAAATTTCTAATTTCATTACTTTTAACAGATAAATGTTATATTATCAATCTTTAAAAAAAAACACACACAGAGAATGATAGAAAATGCCATATGGCATTAAGCCATATGCCATAGGCAAGGATTAGGTTGCTATCGGTGTTTGGTGACCCCGTCAAGTTGTCGATGGCCGCCACAATTTGTAACTCTATTAACACTTCGTCTGCAGTGCAGTCTTACGATGTACGCGCTACTACGACAATACCACGCTAATACGACGTCGACGACGTTGCCTATATTGCGTATATCAAATTTTGACTAGAATTAAACAGTGCGTCAGGGTCAAGCGTTTCGTGTGGCCAGTGGTGGCAACGAGTAGAGTTTCGCAGACGCTGCTGTAGCGAGTGGCTGCCATCGGCTACATGTGTACGGGGAATCCAGTTTTTTTATAGAATGAGAGTGAAAAACGAATACACAGTCTACTTAATGGTAAGTGGATACTGTGTCCCATAGATATCTACATCTATCCTAAGTCAAGAATAAAAATGCAGAGCTGTTGTCACCCCTGAGTACTAAGATGTAATGCCTTATTTCCAGTAAAAAGTTTCTCCGGTTCTCTACACTCACCATACGAAACACAAAAGCATTAAGCTGCTATTTTACGCTGGTATTCTATGAGACCACTCTCTCATAGAGTGGGCCTTCCCCGGTCGTGCTGCAACCACAATATAGCTTTAGGACGGCTCTACTACGTATGACAAAAGCGTTTGTACTGCTTATTGCTGACCACCGGTGGCTGTGGCCGGTGGCTCGTTTGTACCCAGCCTTAAAATTCCAATAGTACAATACGTGCTCGCTTTGATTAATAAAATGGATAAAACAAATATGAACGGAACATGCCAAACTGATGCGAGTAGAATGGAAGCATGTTGTTTGTTAATAGAATACAAATGACCGTTTTGCTTACACGCTGAAATAAATCAATACTCGATAGGATCTGAATGTTATCCGATAAACATTACAAAGAAAGCTATTAAGGACTAGGGGTCTACATTGTTACCGAATTATCTTACTGTCATAATATAATAATAATATTAAATATATTGCGATATAATACTTGTAACGATCTGATATGATTCGTTTATATAAATAATGCCTATAAAAATATGATCCATTAATAATTTGAAATTATTAAAGAACAATTTACATAACAACAAATATATAAGTTCTTATAATGACACCACAAAATTACAACTTGCAGTTTATTTAAGAACTTGGTATCAAGTAATTGTGTTTAATAAGTAGTAATAGTGACCCACATAACATTAGATAGACTATTATATTACGTTTGTCACTCTAGATACTAAAACTTTGTTGAAAAATAAAAAAATTAAAAACATTTTTCGGTGGTGACAATAATCATCACTGCATCTTCTTATTTTGCTTTTTAGATGCTATTGAACAGAATGTAATAAAAAACCGGCCAAGTGCGAGTCTGACTCGCGCATGAAGGGTTCCGTACCATCACAGTTTTCTAGTGGGGGAGCCCCCTTTATTTTTAATTTATATTATTTGTTGTTATAGCGGCAACAGAAATACACATTCGGTGAAAATTTCAACTGTCTACCTATTACGGATCATAAGATACAGCCCGCTGACAGACATACCGACGGACAGCGGAGGCTTAGTAACAGGGTCTTTTTTAATAATTCTTCTTAAAGTATTGACATGCGCTACGCTACTACGCTTGGCAGGTGAAATGACGATCGCAGTACCACTCGTCTCGCACCTTTGACGCTGCTGATGGTGATCAGTCTAACTATTTTAAGGCATCTCCTTACAAGGGTTGTTTTAAAATACATCTCCTTATAAGGGTCCCATGTCCAGCACTGGACTTTTAGGTACTAATGATGAAGGATAAAAATATTTTCTAATAAGAAACTTTAGTAGGTAGTCTTCTAGATATAATCTTATTGTGAACATCGATTTTCTTTTACGTGCGTTAGAATTATGCGTTAAATATTTATTGCCCGTACTTGAATGATAACAGACCAAGGAAGACTATAAGAAGCATTCCAAGTCTAAGTCATAACCGTTAAATTTGATGTCGCCTGTGTACATTTAGGCACGACGACTTATAAATTGACACAAACATTTTTCGTAATCGTTGATTTTAAATTTATTCATTAGTAGCATTTAATCGATCACAAGACTTTATTTTATTTTTAAATATATATACTAGGGAAACATTGTTTAAAATTTGGAAGAGTTAAATAGTTTAATTAAGAATGATTAATACATTAATTGAAGTTGAATGATGTATAACTTTCAAATAAATTTGTCGATATGATACGCGCGTCACCTACTGTAAGTTAATTATACTACGCCTATAACCTTTGCGCAAGTGCAAGCAATAAGTTGACAAAGTTTCACCGCAATCTGATGAACTATGTAAAATAACTATATAAAATACGAACAAACAAACATTTAATTTTCTTGTATTAGATTGGTATATTTTATTTAAATAATATTATAAATGAATATATTAAATTCTAAAATGAATAAAGAAAATAATATAATATAGGTACCTACTTCTTTCAGTGCCTGAAACAAGATTCGACATGATTCAAGATCGACTAAATGATGGATATTTGAATATAATTTGCTCTGTTGAAGGAGTCTTTCCGAAGCCTGAACTTGTTATTTTAGTTGGTAACAGGTAATGAATTTTAATTTTTCTTCTAAGCTTATCGACAGCAAATTAAAACAATATAGTTTGCCGTAGTGGTAGGGGTTAGTAAATTAGCTATATATCGAAGAAAAACGTTAATTGTCTGCAATTTTTATAGATTTGAATCAGTTTTTGGCAACAGTGGACTTTGAGTTGAGTTGTAATGATGTTGATGATGACATAGTTCAGAACACCCGCCAACGAAAGGTTCCAGAGGTTTAATACATTATTATTTAATTACATTATGTTTTACGTACAGGTATTATTCAATACTTTCATTACATTATACATTATTCCACGAAATGTAAGCAAATTTTTAACTTAAGGTCCATCGCAATCAAATATAATGTAGGTACTGAGAGACTGAATGATGAATGTAAAATTTTACTAATTATTTTTATAGAATAAGAGTAACAAACGAGTACACAGTCTACTTGATGATAAATGGATGCTGTGGCCCATTAACATCTACATCTAACCTCGATTAAGAATCAAAACGCAGATGCGTTGTCACCCCTGAGGACTAAGACAGGATGCTCCGTTTTCAACAAAAAAGGTCTCCGGTTCTCTGCACATTACCACACGAAACAGTAACATTGAGCTGCTATTTAACGCTGGTATTCCGTGTGGCCGATTCTTGCTACAACCATGTTATAGCGTCGCTCTACCACAATAGAAATTTATTTAATATGTGCAATACATTTTGGTTAATAACATTAAAATCAAATTTAGTCTCAGTTAACAAAGTTAAGCGGTAATTTTAATTAAATTACTTAGGTGTCATTGATTTTGGCAATAGATCACGGATGTCTACCACTTAATGTGCCTACTGAACGTATGAAATAGGTTCTGTACCTATATGCCCAGCATACTCGTACGTCGTAACATCTAAGTCGCTTAACATCGCTTTCAAGCATTAAATCCCTTACGTCCCACGTCATGCACGGACCGATGAGTTTCATTTTGCTTCTTATATACAAAAGAACATTATTTAAAAAATGTAATTACAAGTATTTACCTAAATTTTGTTATTTAACAAACAATTAACTTTATTTTTATGTTACTTAACATAAGATCTCACCTTCGAAAAATGGCTGCATAACTGATTCATTTATACGGTAAATTGTTAAATAATAAAAAGCTCTCAGACTTTGAATTTCATCATGGAGAGTAAAACGGTTACACGTCCACGATCAAATTCTGTGCACCAAAGTATTATGGTGCTCGAATGAGGTGCTTCCCTCCCAAAAGCATTTTAAAGACGAGCTGTGCAATCTTGCGGAGAGAGTGAACTTTTCAAATCATAAAAAATCATCGCCCTTTTTTGCTACGGATGACGGACTTTCAACTTGTGATAAAAAATAATTGACACGTCGTAACTTCCCACCAAAAATATTTTAGTCAATAGATAAGTCGAGATATGAGTTTCTTTTAATTTTAAAAATATATAACATTTGAAACTCAAATATTTATGAGCGGCCAGGAGCGCAGAATTTTTAGTGTGAAAACTATATATCTATAGTAGTATAGTAATGAAGATAGCAACAAAAACATAAAACAAAACTTACCTCTATTATTAAAATAAAATGTAAACTCACAACGTAAATTAATATTATTATGAAAATTAGTAGATTATAATCAGAATTAATTTATATTAGAATTTTATGTACAAGTAAGCCGTCTTAAATAATAAATGCTTGCTAATTTAATGAAAAAAAAAATGTAAGATGACTTATTGAAAATTTTATGCAAGACCTGCAAGATATACCTATTGTATGTTCAGAATTAAGCTTGACTTCTTACGTTACCTATAGTCCTCCTGATGGTAAGTGGATGCTGCTTATTATAAGTGCACATATATAATTAATATAAAACTTAACTGAGGATCAAATCAAATAATCAAGGGGAATGTTTCATTTCGATGACAGAAATAGTCATTAAAACTTTTGATTAATTACAATAACTCTTGAGCCTCGCCTGAGCCGTGGCAAATAACAGTACTAGAGGCACCAATGAAATTGTTAATAGCGCTTTTAATTGCTGGTTTATCACATGCTTGGCGGTGAAGGAAAAAATTATGACCGAACCATTAAAAAAAATATATATTTTGAAGACACGTAAAGTCCGCTAACACGTATTTGGGCAGCGCGGTGGATACTTTCTTACCCTAAAAAGACCCTTTCAGGAAAGAGAGGAGGCCAGAAGTGGGTCGTGATAGGCTGTAACTTTCTGGTTAAATACATTTATTTCTCTTAAAAAACACACTTTTACTTAAACATGGATTGAATATACATAAAAAAAAATATTAACACTATTTACACTGTAGCATGTTTCTCGTATTTTTATTCTTATATATCCTTAATTACTAAAACTTGCGAGCGATTTATAAAATTCGTGATGAATATTTGGAATGAATTTCCTTATCGAATTTGGCGGATGGGGGCTAGGCGAGAAGAAGTGTATGATTTGCCGTCATTTTCTATGTGCGAGCGAGATGGAATAATATTCCATCCCTCTTTTTTCTTATCTTGCCATGAAAGAAATATTATTTTAAATGACGCTTCATTTTAATAGACGCTAGTGATTCATTTATTTTTATTTGTTAATCATTAATATAATACATTTATCAATAATAATATACTACGAAAGGAACTTCGTTCAAACTAAGTGTTCCACGACACTCACGCATGTTTTTCAATTTTTTGCAATTGGGTTAATGTTGTGCAAATAAGTACATAACATTATAGAATTATTTCTTGATCAAATATAATTTTGAGGATAATAATTTATGTTGTCATATCATTTATGCGTTATATATTTAGTCGCATATAATAAGTTCAGCCATATCTGGAAGAAAGAAAGCCCAAACATTGAAAAACCACAATCCATAGAACAGGCTAGTTTTAGAAAAAGATAAATCGACCGTATTCATGTCTTAAATTAAAGAACAATAATAATGTGGAGGGTTCAAAACCCTTTTAATTACCTAAGGTTAATTGATTATTCAAAAACTCTCTATTTCGCATCAAAGAATTTGAATTTAGGTTCTTGACGATCAAGGCATCCCAATAACTTACATTGATCAATTAAAGATTAGATATCTATAAAAAACACAAACCAAATTAAATTATATCAAATAGGTCCAGTCCACGTACAAAACTATGTACATCCACTGAAGATGAACATCGCGAAGGACGCCCATCCACGTCCCTCACTGAAGACAACGTGAAAAAAGTCGAAAATGTTGTGTTGGCATGTCGAAGAGTGACCATCAGGCATGTAGCTGAGGTCACAGGGATCTTATATGGCAGCGTTCAAAGAATCCTTGCGAACGAGTTGCATATGAAAAAGGTCTGCGCGTTGGGTACCCAGAATGTTAACCGACGAGCAAAATAAAATCGAGTTGATATTTCGAGGGTCAATCTCGAAAAGTTCCAACAGATCAAGAAAATTTTTGTTCCGTTTTGTGACTATGGACGAGACCTGGATCCACCATTTTGATCCTGAAACGAAACAACAATCGATGACTTGGAAGCGAGCCTCCTCACCGACGCCAAAGAAATTCAAAGTTTCAAGTTCGGCGGGAAAGGTTATGGCATCTGTTTTTTGGGACGCTCAAGGCATAATGGTGGAATATTTGGAAAAGAGAGCCACTATTACGGGCTCTTACTACGCAGACCAAATAAGAAGATTACGGGAGGCCATTGGGAAAAAAGACGCAGCAAACTGCGAGCTGGAGTGCTGTTTCACCAAGACAACGCACCGGCTCACAAAGCCGCAGTTGCGATGGCTGCCATTCAAGAAACGAGATTCGAACTGCTCGATCACCCTCCCTATTCGCCAGATCTAGCTCCTAGTGATTTCTACCTCTTTCCTCGGCTCAAGGAACGCCCCCGAGGCAAGAAATTCGAAGAATATGGCAGTAATGGCCGCTGTTGAAGCGTTTTGGGAGGGTCAAGACAAATAATTTTTTTCAAAGGGAATCCTGGGTTTAGAAAAAAGATGGACTAAATGTATTGATTTGTTAGGAGACTATGTAGAAAAATAAATAATTATTTTAACTTTAACTATCGTGTTTTATTTTCATTATCATTACTTTTGGATCACCCCTCGTAAATCACTATCCAAGTTTCGTTTATTTATTTAAATAATTTTATTTTCAACTTTATATTCGAATTTAAAAAAGGATGGTATTAATTTGACTGTATTTTTTAATCTAAGTATATATTGTTTATCCACCGTATGGTTGCGGTGTACGAGAATTCATCACCTCATTTCATACCACGGAACACCGTGGCTGTCGTAATAGTCGTCTCTGTTAAAGCCAGAAAAGTCTTCAAACCCTGCCGATAGCTGGCAGTATACCATTCCGTTCACGTCGGAAGTAAAATACCCAGCCTGGCGACATGGCGCAGTGTCATAGGTGCGAGACGTCTGCATCTGCGGTCGCTAATCCGCCTGCCAAGCGTTCCAGGCTTATGTTCATCCATAGACTTTCACTGGCTGGTTAAAAAGGTTTTTTATTTGTTTATTTTGTTGCTGCACGTTCCAAAAACCATAGATTTACTTTATGCTGACGGGGTTCACATCGCCGCGTCAGGAATTACTTAAAATACACAATTTTTAAATTAAACTCAGTGTGTAATAAACTGTCGTAGTAACAACACGTGTGCTTACTTTATACGCCACTCATACTTACGTACTATTGCATAGCTGTAAACTAATTTTAACTATCAAAAAAGCTGTACGAGTCGCAAACTGTGGCCCGAACAGTTACCGATAAAAGTTTTTAACGAAAAAGAAAGAGTGAACATTCACAGTGATTCAACATAGATTAAAGTCTGATGCATTGATAATCGTAATTGGCTTATATTATTGTGGCTGCCTCGATGGTCCAGTAGCCGTAAACGCGACTGATGGTTATGAGGTCCCGGGTTAGAATCCCGGGTCTGGTCAAAATCAGTTATTGGGTTTTTCTGACAAGAAATTCTCAGTAGCAGTCCATAGTCAGCAATTTGGCTTTGTATCACCCCTGTGCCTCGGAAGGCACGTAAATCCGATGGTCCTGCGCCTGATCTCTCTCTGGTCGTATTGGCTTATCGTCCCATCGGACTATGAGAGTGCACTCGGGCACTATAATCCTGTCCTGAACAGATGGCTAGTCTCAGTGGAGACTGGCCGCTGTTACCAAAATTCGGTATGGGTTTGGGGAACATTATTATTATTATTAATTTTTTTTTTGTAAATAATGGCATCTAAGGTGTCATATCAGAGTTTTGTATAGGTAATATTAATACAGCATATTACGTTTAATAATTATTTAAAACAGATTTATGTGATATCAATACGTTTGTTTCTCCATATCCCATATACATACATAGTTAAAATAAGGTTTCGTAATTCGCCAAACTAAACTAACGTTATTTTACAGGCCATTAAACGCAAAAACTTCAATCAAGAACTTTGAGGGCCGGTACACGGCACTTACGAGCACCGTCATAAGAATCGACTCTCTACCGCCCACGGTAGAAATCCTGTGTGATATGCAAGTGCCCTTAGCAAATTATTTTAGCAGGAAAAGGGACATATTCTACAGAGGTAAGTTATGTTAAGTTAATAGAATTATAATAAAGTATTTTTGTCACATACTTGAAATGACCGTTGACTATGCCGAAACTGACATTTTATCTATATCTATATTTGGATTTGTTAAGGTTATTTTTGTGTTTTTTACCAACAAGCTAACAGTGTAAGTGATGGTAAGCGGCTACTGCAATCAACTTCAAACAAATGCTCTTAGCAGTCACTACTGAGTAAAGTTGCTGCCTATAATATGTTCCACTGCTTGACACAAGCCTCCTGTCACTTGTGAGGGTTATGGGGTATAATGTCCACAAACAGCGTTCTTTACACAATTTTATGTTTAGTTTTGAGTTTGTGTTATTTTAAAACAATATTATAATAATAAGTACCACGCAACACGCAATCGACAGCGTCCATCGTTCCTTTTTGTTTTCTTCTTTTTTTTTCATATTTTCTTTAGCGTGCAGTTTTTTACAGGCGAGTATATTTATACAGCAAAATTTAAAAAATGAATTTGAATTCGCAAGCGGTATGGTGAAATTAATCCTCCGCGCTGCTCCAATGTGTGTTGGCGGACTTCACTTGTCTTCAAAATATGTTATTTCTTAGATAGGCAGATATGCACTTGAGCTACCATGGCTAACTCACCTTACTATTTTAATGTATTGTTTTAAAATATTATTTATTTTATTTTTAGATCCACCATCAACGCTGCCAGATACATCCAACTCGCCACATATGTCTCCTGACAAAGGTGAATTTTAGTTATTTTATATTTTAGAACGAATATATTATAACCCATTTGTTTATATTACAACTGAAATAGACAAATTTTATGGATTTTACCGCGTTTAATTTTAACTTTTGTATTTGGGGTGGGGGGAGGGGGCTGAAGTGATTGATGATCTGATGGCATAGAAAACGAAGGTTACTATTCACTTTAAATTATTAACGAAACGCCGGGAAGTAAAGTAGTTAAAATTAAGCGCGATAAAATCCTAAAATTTTGTTTTATTCCATGTGTAGTATTCGCGTAAATGTAAGAAATCATTAATAGACCGTTGTTCATTGAGGAGTTCTAATAATAAAGATAATGATGATGATTCACATTACATAAATTATACATATTATTTTGTAATTTCTGTTTTATAAAAATGGGTTATTTCCGTTTCCTTAAAATTTCGCTTTTTCTATTTTTGATTCACAAAAATTATCAAAATTTACTGCAAAATGTAATTAGTTTAATTTAAATGAAATTAAAAAATAACGAAAGTAATTAAAGGTTCAAAAGAAATTTTCACCAAGGAAAGTATTCAGAATTAAAGGAGGCCGTTAATAAAATTAGTTTATATTTTCAGGGCCCGCCGTTTCCGCTACTCCAGTATTGGTTATTGTATCAATAGCGATGTGTTATTTGTTACAATCTAGATGAAAATTATGAAATAAAAACCACTGCAATTAGCTTAAATTATTAATTTTAAAATTGCACGTCACTATTGAATAAGTATTGCCAACCAATTATAAATTGGTTTATGATGAGCTCAAATGTAAAAATAATATATTTTATAAAATGTATATTTACTCGTTAAATGGATATAAATGTAAATTAAGATAAATAATACGTTTTTAATATACTTGTTAAATAATATTTTATATTATATTATTATCTAGTCATAATGGATAAATTAAAATATTTTAATAATTTCAACATAATGTGTATGTTTTATGAAACTCTGTCTACTCCAAGCAAACTACGACTACTAAAATGCTGGTGCTAGAAATGTGGTGGCGAGGGACGGGGTGAAGTTAGAGTATCCCAGACGTTTGATACAAAGAAGAAGACTGACATGAGGTGGCTGCTGATTGGACTTGCTAAGTCCTCTTTGGATTCGCGTAGGTGGACTACGGCGAAAGGACAACCCTTTTGCTGTCCACCTACGCGCATTCTGGCGGGCTGCATCACGGATGCGGCGGTGGTGGGACCGCGGGGGGAGAAGAGTGTCAGTATTACGATGCATCCCTATCCCCACCCTTCGCGGCCAAAACGTTGGCAAATGCAACAGATCCACTGCTTTGTCCGGGACGGTACTTCTGGAGAACGTTTTTACTGGTCCCTTGGCCTCCACGTAACGGATTAGTGGTCCATTGCGCAGGCGCGATGCCATGTAGCAAAGGGGAAGACACAGGTGTCTTATAAAAATAGGGGGACGAGCTGTTCTTTCTCGAAGAGGGGCAGCTGTCTGGATTGTTTAACTATTGCTCTAGCTTTATGAAATGTTGGTGAAATCTCCTGGAGTATAAGAGAGACTTAGCATACCACAAATGTGCCTCTCCCGTTGCTAGGTGGATATGCCATAATCGTGAGCACCAGACGTTTCGCACGCACTATGTGAATGACGCGGTGATACCACTTTCTACCGAAATCCACAAGATCTTATTTGTAATCTATACATAGAAGTAAAAAAAAGTATGCTAATTTCTTACTTTCATATCCCATAGTCACCTCTTACGATACCCACGGGATGAAATTGTGTGACTGATTATGCTACCGCCACACGGTTACGATATTTGCGTGAGACATAATCTATAGGCAACAACTGTGAAAATAAAGAACGTCAGCGTCCATCATTTGAAAATAACTCGTTGCATGTTATTGCTACCACTTTATAGCCTAAGTTTGAAATGGGTTGAGAGTTAGGTCGAAAATGACAACGTTTCTCTTATTATTATTATTAGGCCGGATTGAGTCATGTAGACGTCCCTAGACAATGCAAGTTTCGGATCCCTCTCCCTTTCTCAAACTTCCTATACCCAAAATGTTTTTGTCCAGCATTGGAATTGAAAACAGTCGTTGACGTGATATATATTATTCACAGAAAATATCTACAAATTGTTTTTATCAGGATATAATATATAATAGCTACGATTTTTTACCCTAATTCCATAGACGAGTTTAGGGCGAAGTCGTTTTGTTGGAAGATTAAGATTTGTACCGCACATAGATTTCCCATGAGACACGTATTTTACATTAAGCGAAGCTGCAGGGACATTATATGACCCGCAGGATTTTAATAAAAATTTGGAAGGCTTAGGGATATTTTTAGATTGTATATTTTGGTCACATCTTATGTTTTTTAATTTTCTTCCTGTCGATGTCGACCACAGCAACTACTTACCATCAGGTGGACTGTGTGCTCGTTTGCCACCCTTATCCTATAAAAAAGCCTATCAAAAGTCTACTGCACATAGTCCAAGTAAACCATAGGGGATTATGGTTTGCCTCATAAGGGAGATTTTACCATAGTTGCCACACTTAGGAGACGGATTGCCAGTCGCATTTTTTAGTATTTTGGGTTGTTATCAGGAAGATGTGCAGCCTATCTCCGTTTTCAGTTTCCCTCTGTCGCCTCTAATGACACCCACGGCATGATATGAAGTGGTGCGCGTATCTGTTTAATGTAAAGTACCAAAATCTGCAACGGGAAACAGCGCTTTGAGCCTGCATATAGTTTCACATCTCATTTCCTACTAATGTAGAACTTTCCGAGGAGAACTAAGGCGGCGTAAGCTGGACTTGACTGGACTGGACGCGCTACTAGACAAAGTAGCGCCATCCCTGTCTGGAGAAAAAGAATTGAGGACCGTATCGCAAAAGCAAGAGCCCTAATTGGTAGACTGACAAGCTTCAGGTTGGGTAATAATAAACCGAGAATTGTGCGCACCGTCAGGATGGCGTTTGCTAGGGCAAATATAAGTTTATCCCAGCCGGATATTACGCAAAAACTGACGGAACGCATAGACGACCTGAAGCAGAGAATCGCTGTTTGGGGAAAGCGGATTCGGCGATATACCGAGAGGTCGACAAGGTTCAACCAGAATCGACTCTTCCAGAGTGATCAGAAGAGGCCCTGAAAACCATTGGAGCGACCAATGGTACGTGGACCGGGCCAAGCACCGAATCAGGCCGACACTGTCGCAATTTGTCGCGGCCTGTATTCAGAGCCCGTAAACCACAGCGACGGCCTTTGGACGAAAGTTATGGTGAGTCAGTGTGCGAATTTTACGCCCATGGACCCCGTCATCATAACGCCGGACGATGTAGCTGAGGCGGTCCAAAGGGCCCCGAACTGAAAAAGTCCGGGCTGCATCACTACTGGCTGAAAGGGTTCGTGGTGTGTCACTATGTGCTCGCCCGAAAGTTTCAAGAGGCTCTCGACCGGAAGTCGCTCCCGAGCCTCTTCACTACTGGGATCACTCACTTGGTTCCTAAAGACCGGGATACCACAGACCCGAGCAAATACCGCCCCATCACGTGTCTACCCACGATATACAAGGCACTAACATCCATTTTGAGCGCGAGAATCACTCGTCACCTGAACTCAAATCAGGTGATGTCGCGCGCTCAAAATGGATGCCAGGGCGGTGGTCGTGGAACCAAGGAACCACTCCTAATTGACGCGGTAATTGTCAAGGTGGTTAAACCCAACCGTCTGAACTTCTCCGCCGCCTGGATATACTACAAATAGGTATTCGACTCGGTGCCTCATACATAGCTGAAGAGGGTCCTCGAGCTGTACAAAGTTGACTGTACAGTTCGAGACTTCCTCGGGCAGTGTATGGAGCAGTGGAGTACGATCTTTTGTCATCTAGGTGAGCGGATAACGGCTGCGTAGAACCACATAAGGACAAGAAGGGGTATCTTCCAGGGCGATTATTTGAGTCCAATCTGGTTCTTTAAACCCTCTCAATACCTTACTGGAGAGTTCCGGGAGGAGATTTCAGCTTCAGAAAGGAGTTACAAAATTGATCCACCTTTTTCTATATGGACGATCTCAAATTATTCGCCTCCAGTCGCTCCCATCTTATGGAATTGTTAAACATTACTTGTGATTTTAGCATTTCTATTAGAATGAAGCTGAGGACGGATAAGTGTTCGGTCCTTCATGTTGAAAGGGGTAGGGTTGCTAACTCTGAGTGCATAGACTTATTATCTGTGCCCATCAACATAAAGACCCTATCCGAGACTGAAACATACCGATACCTGGGTATGTCACAGAACATAGGTATCGATGAGGCGGATATGAAACAGTCAGTTTGCGATGTGTTTTATGCACGCTTGACAAAAGTGCTCAACAGTCTTTTGTCGGACGTGAACAGGCACATAATGGTTGGGTCATGCTCATATATACCTTCGGTAAACTCAGGTGGACTCAGACCGAACTGAACGCTTTGGATAGAAAAGTCCGCACTATCATGACGTCCCACAGGATGCATTACCCGAGATCGTCAGTAATGAGACTGTACTTGCCGCGGAGACATGTAGGGCGCGGCTTTTTGAGCGCTCTCACCATGCACAATCGCGAAGTGTGCAGCCTCCGTAATTACTTTCTGGCGAGATTGGATGATCTATTCTACAGGGACGTCATTTCAAGTGATAAAGGGCTTACTCCTCTATCCTTAGCGAGCAATGGCAATACCCAGCAGTCAGTGCATTTCCGACCAGGAGATCGTATGGAAGGAGAAGAAGCTCCACGGGAGGTTCTACAATGCTCTATATAAGCCTTTCGTAGACACAGTCGACTCCATACACTGGCTACGTTTCGGTGACCTCTTTGGGGATTTCAGTCGAGCTTGTCGCCATCCCGGTGATTCACTTAGGCGTGTCATCTCCGGTTGTTCGGCGCTTTCTAACTATGAGTATTTGCACAGACATAACCTAGTAGCCAGGATTCTACACCAGGAGCTCGCTCTGAAATACGGTCTCGTGGATCGGAAACTGCCATATTATAAGTACTTGCCGGAAGCCGTGCTCGAAAATGACCGCGCCAGGCTCTACTGGGACCGGGCCATCTTCACAGACAGGACTATTGTTGCGAATAAGCCTGATATTGTGCTGACGGACCGGGCACAATCAAGGGTATTTTTGGTCGACATTACCATTCCTTATGACGAGAACCTCGTGAAAGCCGAAACAGATAAGCTGACAAAATATCTGGACCTAGCTCACGAGGTAACCGACATGTGGGGTGGACTGCCGACCGAAATTATTACTGTGGTCGTTTCTGCGGACGGACTAATCCCAGTCAGCCTCTCAGGTCGTCTGAGGCGACTATGAGTCCATGGCGGACCGCTCCAGGCTCAAATGCAGAAGGCGGTGCTCCTCGATACCACCCGCATCGTCCGCCGGTTTCTTTCCCTTTCCCCCTAATCCTCGGCCGTTTGGTCTCTCCTGCCGAGGACTTCCATCTGGTTGGGTTTTTATTTATTTATGTATTTTTTATGTATTTATTTTATTTTATTGATATTTGGCGAAAAGTGGTTTGCGGAGGCCCGTCTGACTACGCTGATTGTATGTAGAGCAATGAATGATAAGATGGATGAAGTATGCGAAATGATGAATGATAATTGAATAGATGTGTTATGTGTAAATGAGAGGAAACGAAAGGGAAAGAATGCCACTGCACATGGCATGTATACCGCTTACTGTTCTGGTGTAGACGAGACCGAGCGGGCATACCAGGGATTCAGTGTCATCCTTTGAGAAAGAATGAGCTAATGTGTGAAAGAGTATGAATGTGTAAGCCCAAAGCTGCTATGGATACGAATGAAAGTGGGCTTAAAGAAGTTGTTTGTTATAGGGGTGTACGCCCCAGACATGTCTGAGCCCACTTATATCCGAGAGCAGTTTTGGGACATGGTATGAATGGTGTTGATGAAATGAGAACATTATTATTTTAGGAGATTTTAATGGATATTGGGAACGTTTAGCGATGAAAGTATAAATGAGAATGGTGAAGATCTCCTCACCGTATGTGTGGAAAAGAATCTTTTTGTGACGAACACTTTCTTTCTCCATAAAAGGATTCACATGTATACATAGGAAAGAGGTGATGATAGAAGCATGATAGATTTCATAATACTGGAAGAAAGAATGAGGAGCGCAGTGGAAGATACAAGGGTTTACCGGGGGTCCAACGTAGGGACGGATCATTACTGGGTCTTATGCCGAATTAATGATCTATTCAGGCGTTGGCGGTATCGGACTTCTGTGTCTACCACTGCGTTATAGCGTATAAGAATAGAGAGGTTACAAGATGAAGGTGTAAAAGAGAAGTATAAATGTAGACTGAGGGAAAATATAAGTGGTTTGAATGGATTATGTACGAGTGATTTAGACTTGAACACTATATGGAATAATGTTAGGAAAGTTTTGGTGGATGCAGTCACCGAAGTATGTGGTGTAAGTAAGAGAACGAATGAAAGGAAAAATAATATGTTGTGGTGGGATGATGAGGTACGGATGGAAGTTGAAGCAAAGAAGAGAGCATGGCTAGATTCACTAGCAACCAAAGCTGGTAATTCTGGCGGTATGAATGATGAGATTGAAAGAAAAAACGCAGACTTTAGACGTATAAATAAGAGAGTAAAAGAAGTTGTTGAAAGGAAAAAGCAAGAAAGAAAGGATAAGAATCATAGAAGGATATCTGATACCTTCCAGGCAAATATTAAAAAGTTCTGGAAACTCGTAAGAACTGCTAGGGGAAATTCAAAACAGCCTAGAATGAATGCTATACGAGACGAGAATGGATGTATGCTGAATGATGAAGTTTCGAATTTAAAAAGATGGAAGGAATAATTTGAAAGCATGTTTATGAGTGAAGAGTCGTCTGAATTAAGTGAAATAGAAACTCCGAAAGAATTAGAGAGAGGTAGGGAGATAAGTTTAGATGAAATAATGAAAGCAATGAAAAGCATGAAAGCAGGTAAGGCAGCCGGATATGATAGAGTATCACTCTAACTGCTAAGTGCTGGAGAGGGAGTGGTGGCAGGCCTGCTGTACATCTTGTTTAATTTATGTTGGGAACTGAAGCGGGTACAGTCACGACAGGGCTGTAAAACTACCGTGGTATCAGCTTGCTTAGTATTGTGGGTAAACTGTATGCTAAGGTGTTAATTGAAAGATTTATGGAAGAAACTGATGGAAAAATTTGGGATGTGCAAGCTGGATTTAAAAAGGGGATGGGGTGTACAGATCAAATCTTTTGCATGCGCATGATTGCGGAGAGGTTTTTAGCCAAAAACCAGAAAGTTTTTTGTGCGTTCATGGACTTGGAAAAAGCTTATGACAGAGTGGATAGCAATGCGTTATGGCAAACACTGAACTCATTTGGGTTGAGCGCTGGTTTGATACAGGCATTAAGGTCTCTTTATAGTCTAGTGCTTGTAATCAACGGGGTCTACTCGGATTGGTTTGGCATCTAAAAAAGTGTCCAACAGGGCTGTGTAGCTTCCCCGTGGTTGTTTAACCTATTTATGGACAGTTGTTTTCAAACTTTGAAAGTTGAAAAATGTGGGTTGAGAGTGGTTGAGTTAACCATCAAATGCCTTTTGTACGCCGATGATCAAGTCATATTTGCATCTTTGGCGGCCGAGTTGCAAATGATGTTTACTTTAATGAACTGGTCATTACAAGAAAGGGTATGAAAGTGAACGCAAGTTAGTCGAAAGTGATGGTTTTTGAAAGAGAAAAAAGTAAAACGTTATGTGAAATAAGAATAGAAGGGGAGTTGATTGAGCAAGTGGATGAGTTTGTATATTTAGGATGTTTATTTAGCAGGGATGGTAGATATGATAAGGATATAGAACGACGAGTGAACGCAGGAAATAGAGTGAATGGGGCTCTACACACTATTGTGAAGGGTCAGAATGTGTCAAAAAAAGGCACGTATGGCAATTGATAATGCTGTGTTAGTCCCTACTTTAATGTATGGTAGTGAAAGTTGGGTCTGGCGAGTGAAGTGACAAAGCAAATTTATGTTGCAGAAGTGAACGGCAGAGTCGGGAAGGGACGCCCTAGACGAAGATTTATCGACCAAATTGGCGTTATATTGAAAAAAGGCCTGATTAGGAGTACCCTTAACCGACGAGCGTGTATGCGTAGATATATGGATGTAAAGGAGGCGAAAGAGGTGTGCCAGGATCGTGCTAAATGGAAGTCCGTAGTCTCTGCCTACCCCTCTGGTGAGTGTTTATGTATGTATTATGTATTCATTGATATTTATGTATATCTTTCGTTTAAAATTATATATTTATACAGCCCAACCAGATGAGAAAACTATATATATAACCCAGAATAATAACAATAATAAAATATTTATTTGCATAAAACATGGTACATTTTTAGGTCTTATAACATAGTGTGAACAAGCATGTTTTACAGATTTATCTTTATATTAGAAAATTATAATAACATTTCATATCAAAATTTAATAAAACAGTATAATGTCAATAAATTTAGGATGTAAAAAGAAAAAAAATATATACATGCATGGTCATGTTATAATGCATAATCAAACTAGTATAATGTCAACCCTACAAATTCTAATTCATTTGTCAATTTAAAATTTCAAACATCAACAACAGTCATAAAAACAGTTTTCAATCAGAAACCCGAAAATATTTTTTTTAAAAGATTAAATGTCTAGTTTTGAATATGGTTCGGAAGTAAATTAAATAGTCGAACACACATGCTATAACTATTTCTAGCAAAATAAGTTGTGGGTACCTTCTTGTACCACCACGATCATTATGTTGGTAAGGTAATGTAAGAATTTTTAACTTTTTAAAGAGAGGCTTACATTATTCAATTTGACCAACACCGCATATAGATCGTATACATCTCTTCTGTAGTATAAAAACACGAGAAATGTGTGTCGAATTTCCCCACAGAATCAGTCCATACCTCAGTATAGAACCAACGTATCCATGGTATGCCATCAGAGCTGTCTTAAGGATAGCTAATTTTGACAGACGATACAGATCGAACACAAACCTGTTAATCCTCTGGCATAGTGTCTACGTGATTCTGCAATGTGAACTCGGAATCAATCACAATACCGAGAATGGTCGCTGATGTGGTCATGGCAATAGGATCGTTACCATGGTGTACCGATAGTTGTTAGGGTTTACCATTTTTATTGTAAAATTGTATAAGTACATACAATTTTGTTTTACTTGATTGATTTTTATTAATTTTCAAATCATAATATTTTAGCCAATTCGTTATAATTCTTATTTCTTTATTTATTTCATCATTATAGTCGGTGTTAGGTTTTTTATGTACAGTAATAGAAATATCGTGAGCATAGAGTGTAACAGGATATTGCGTACATTTTGGAAGGTCATTGATGTAAAGAATGAAGAGTAATGGTCCCAATATACTGCCCTGTGGGACACCTGAGTTATTCGCTCTAATCTCCGATCTGTACGTAACACTCTGACACCCATCATCCAGCCTCGGTACATCCACAAACTGAGTCCTTTCACTGAGATAGCTTCTTATCCAATCATAGGTCATACACCTATAACACTCAAGCTTATTCAGAATAGTCTTATGATTGACAAAGTCAAAGGCCTTACTCATATCGAAAAGAATGGTGGATACGGGAACCCTGTTGCCCATATGGATCGATATGTTCTTAATAAGGGAGTAACAGGTCAGTGCTGTTGACCTTTCTTTGCGAAACCCAAATTGTTCCTTCCTAATTATGCAGCGTTTTGTGAAAAAATAAATTAATCTGACCTGCATGATCTTTTCGAAAGTCTTTGACAAAACTGGGATAAGTGGTATGGGTCTCTAGTTGTTTAAATTATGCCTCTCGCCGCGTTTAAATAGTGGCTTGACAATGGACATCTTAAGAGTGCTCCGAAATTTACCCTCTTCAAAGCAACGATTCACTGCAACAAGCAATGGTGCCAACTCACTTGCGCAAGCCCTAACTATCTTCGTACATATCTTCTATCATGACCTGTGGAATTTGTGTTGTTCAGAGTGTTTATAATTTTGATTACTTCATTTTCATCGGTAGGGTTTAAAAATATAGATGCGGAAGTACTTTCGATGAACTTCAGTTTACTTAAGTTACATTGATAGTTATCAGGTACATTTATCGAGTCTATAAAGTGATTATTAAATGCGTTTGCAATATCTGAAGGATTATCTATAATTTTGTCATTTAATTTTAGATAGTCAATATTATGTTTGTCATTTGCTACCCCATAGCGTGCCTTGGCTGTCGTAAGAAGCGACAGAGGATAACTTAAACAGGCGATGGGCGGCATCTTCCTGATAACAACTCTAAACAATAAAAAAAACTACGGCTCCCTTACCGCCTGCAAAGTGTTGTAAGTACCGCAAATTAATAGGCATATACGAGTAAGGCCCATAAGGCAATTTATCTGAGTGGGCTTTGATAGGCTATTATGATAATGATTATTATTATGATGATGATTGAGCTGCGAAATAGCACTTTGTTGATCTATATAAAAGCTTTTTATTTTCTTGGGCTAGTTTTTTTTTCACATAATACTTATGTCAATTTTCCCAAAACCTGCTCACAAATACACTGTTATCAGTAGTATTACATCGTTTTCGACTAAAGGTTTGTTTTTTGAAACAATGTCCAATGCAATCCTTTCGGACACGGTATACTATCGTACGAATTGAAACCGGACTGCAGCTGCTACTGTCTCTGATTGACGCAGTGCAATTTTGAAACCGCATATTGCGATAGTTTTTTATTCAGCCGTGTGTTGGAATAATCGTTCGAAAATCTAAGTTTTATATATTTAGGGAATAACTTTAAAATTGTTCTTTTCGCTTTTTGTACGCAATAAAATATGACGTACATTGATGACTTGGCAGCGCAGTGGCTCAGCGTTGGGTTGCAGCGCTGCTGGGTCGCGGGTACGAATACCACACGGAAGTGTAGATTTAAGGTGGAATTTCTGTATTTAAACCCTTTCACGACATAGGAGAAAATATTTCTTTGTGTTAGTCTCTCTCATATACTGTGTGTGAGACATAGAAAAAAAAATAGAGGGAACCAGTCGTAAAAATAAAAAAAATCTATTCTATTCTATTTGGAGCCACCCCTGAAGTTTATATAAACAAAGTTAGAAAGTACACGTATATGCTTGTGCGTGCACTATAATCATGTCCTGCGCAGACGGCTAGTCCTTACGGAGACTAGACTGTACTGTGACTAGTGGACATTATTAAAAAAAATTGTGTTGCATATTATGTGTCTCGAATGTCAAAAGAATTGAATCCTAAAAATAGAAATTAAGTAAAAAAGTTCTTTCGCGTATTTTACGCTCTTTTGAATTACAAAGTATGTTTGCCCGAAATAACGTACAATATTCTATTATTCAATTACGAATGGCGGCGGTAGAGTAAGCCGAGCACTCATTATTTACTTATTTAATCTTCATTGTAATACAACTTAAACTAAGGGTTACAATGGGCGGACTTAATGCCTTATGGCATTCTCTACCAGTCAAGTCTGGGAGAAATGGATAAATAAAAGTTGGTAGGTGCTAAAAAACTATTACAAATGACTAGAGACATAATTTAAATAAACATAAATATATACTCATACATACTTACCAATATACATATAAAAAGCATTAAAAATAAATTATGAATATATATGTACGCACACACTTGTATACATATTGAATATATAATTTATATAATAAATGAAAATAAAAATAGAAGTAGGTCTGATGGAGTCATAATGATTATAATATTATGACCAGATAAACTAAAAAAAATCTGTTTTCAACCCCATGAATTATTAAAAAGTAAGTTCAAAAACTAAAACCCGACTACAGAAAACTCACGCTCTAAAAAGTATGAAACACGAAAATATTCTCATCTAAAATTGTTATGTACCATCAATTCAATATTTATCGTCAATTAAATAAACAACTTATACGTAATATAGTTTCATAGCGATGTTCAGGGGCTAGCCGTGGGTGATATATGGTACTTAGCCCTAAAGCTTATTATCACTTACTACTGTTAGAATGTATTGTTTTGTTAGGTTAGGTGGCATATGAAGCGTGATTTTAGAAATTATTCCCAATTATTGGGGTAATATATATATTTTT
Organism: Parnassius orleans; assembly: GCA_029286625.1. NCBI lineage: Eukaryota > Metazoa > Arthropoda > Insecta > Lepidoptera > Papilionidae > Parnassius > Parnassius orleans. The sequence continues at coordinate 32,485 of JAGSMP010001019.1, read as the reverse complement.
GAAATGCGCTAATTAAGCCCTTTGATTTCACAACCAACACAGCATCATTCCCGGCGCCATGGGGGTTGGGTCTGTGAGACCCGGCACATTTTATTTTGTTTGAAGTTCGGTTACTATGCGTACGACGTTGCCGTTCTTCTCAGTAGCTGGAGCTGTTGAGTCGTTCTAGGTGTTGCAGGAAACAGATTAGTGGAGCGGCGATCGCACTAAGAGTTACACGTGCACAAAGTTGAAAAAGGTAAGTGAGACCCATCCCCGCATTTCGTGTAACAATTTTGCGCTATTTTACATACATGTGATTTTAGTTCTTTAGAATATATTTATGCTTATAATATATAGTTCTTTTTATTGTTGTTTATGATTTTAGTAGCCAATATATAATATTATATATTTTATTGTGTTTTTTGTAGGTAGTAAAAAATGGATCGAGAAGAGGCAGAATGACAGCGTATATTGTCAATTCTACAAGAGTCTGACTCGGATATTACACTGTCAGATCAGGAGTTTGATGAAGAAGATCATTTGAGTGAGCGTATTCAACCCAGTGACACAGAGCAAGAATTGTCAGTTTCTGATGATGATGATATTCCGCTGTCTATGCTGTCGAACAGCGTATGACGTAAGTCGTAATTCTAAGAGGTGGCCATTGACAACTTTTTATGCTTCATTGAACATAGCCACTATTACTGGCCTGATAGTAAATAGAATTAATAATAATTCACGTACAAAACGAAGACGATTTATAAAAAACCTAAGCCTCAGTCTTGTCATGGAACACCAAGACTTCGACAAAATGTCTTACGCCTACCAAGCGAGTTGCGTAAAAAGATTAGACAATTTGTTGACGACTCTTCACGGGAATGTCAGGCAAATAAAGCTAATATTTGCAAAAGGTGACAGATGTGTCCAGTTAAGAAAGACCGTAAAACAAATTACACTTGCGAGAGTTGCAACAAACATATTTGTTTAGAACATATTGTACCTTTCTGTGCTGACTGTACCAATGATAATGATGCGGAGTGATATTTAATTATTTTGTTTCTAAAGATATTCTAGTTGCCTATAAAATGTGCCATTAAAGCATTAAGAGTATTTTTTTTTTAAATGTCTTATTAATATGATTAAAACATAATATTGTATGATATTTTTCTTTTATTTATTTATATGAATACCTAAAAAATAAATCCGAAGAAATATTATCTTTTTTTTTAAATAAAGTACTGGTATAATTCATATCTAATAAGCGGGTGACCCACTCCCACGTCCGTGTAACATTTTTCCACCCCCATGAAGCCGGGTTAAAAAATAGTTCATTACTTTATGTCCTCTGAAGGGCGCCTTATTCGATTTAATGTGACGTCACATAGCCAGTAACTAGCGGAAAAACTACTTATCATAATTTGACAAATGATCCTATGATCATTATACAGGAGTATTTTGAAACGCTCCCGAAAACGAAGACAGATGATAGTACTAGGATACCTATGATGATGGGTCACAAAAAATTCGATCCGAGGAAAAAAATCATCTTTTCACAACGTTTTATTAACTTTTTTCACGCTCCATCATGTTATTACAGTTATTTGAAACGATCTTTCACAAAAAAATCATGAAAATACTGAAAATAAAACCAGCAGTGGAACTACTGAATTACAATCAGCTGACTAGGGTCATGTACGCGCGAACGCCGAATTCGCGCGGCCCGCAACCAGCGATGGTACCACAATACCTAATAATTTACAACACTTGTCTAAATACTTAACTTATCTACTTAACCTACTAATTTGCCACTGTGCTTGTCTCCACGTAGCCACTTAATTCGAATTACAGGTTAAATAAACCAAATAACTGGTTCGATTCCCCGCTAATGAAAAAATACTTAAATAAAATGTTTAAGGTTAGAGTCATGCTTTGTTATCCATTGTGTAGGTATTTTATTATTCTGATTACGTGGTAAAGCCATGCTGCAGCTATATTAGTAGTATAGTTGTAGCACGAATGGGTCGGCTCGAGCGGGAAGGACCACGCTCTCACAGAATACCACCGTAAAATAGCAGCTTAACACTGCTGTGTTTCGTATGGTGAGTGTAGAGAACCGGAGACTTTTTACTGGAAAAGAGGCATTCCATCTTAGTCCTCACGGGTGACAACGCATCTGCATTTTGAGTCTTTATTGAGGATAGATGTAGATGTCTATGGGTCACAGCAACCACCTACCATCAGGTGGACTGTGTGCTCGTTTGTCACCCTATACTATAAAAAAATTATAGTCCAGAATAAGTTAGTATTCAGTTATGTACCTATTCAGATCAGTTCAGTACTAAGTTATTTAAAAAATTAGGTATGAAACAGCTACCGATCCTCCGTGACCTTATGAGATTCTTCAAGGCACATTAACATGTTGCCGTATTCACGACACTATAAACGTACCTACGCGTTAGACATTATTAAAACCAAACAAAAACACAAAACGTAACAACAAGAACAACATCATTAATTAATAAATAACAAGTAATAACGATAATAATTTAATAAACAAAACAATTCAACTATCGCTCGTGATAGTCAACAACATGGCACTGTCTCAAAACTAAAATTATTGTAATGTCCTTTAGCATGTGTAAATTCCACAGCGCGAGGCGACACGAAGCAGCGTGTGTGAAAGGAAGGGTAGAGTGAGTAAGTAGTATAACCTAATGCATTGTTTCGTACCGATCTAGGAAAGAGTTCGAGCCTGCGAGGATATTGACCCTATTGTCAGCTGATTTTCTTTAAAGTTTCACTGCTGGTTTTATTTTTCAGTATTTTCATGATTTTTGTGTGAAATATCGTTTCAAATAACTGTAACAACATGATGGAGCGTGAATAAAGTTAATAAAACGTTGTGAAAGATGATTTTTTTTCCTCGATCGAATTTTGTGACCCATCATCATAGGTATCCTTAGTACTATCATCTGTCTTCGCTCGGAGCGTTTCAAAATACCCTGTATATAATATATATGATGATCGCTGGATCATTATGATAAGTAGTTTAGAAGTTATGAGGGAACAGATGAACATACATAGCACATACCCACATACATATGTACATATATACCCGTCAAAATCATAACCTCCTTTTACTTCGCCGTAGTGGGATATTAGTCAATTTGTAACTAAAATAATCTATATATTAATATGTGAAGTAAGTATTACTACTTGAAGGCCAATGTCAAACACTTAATAGTCTGTGATCAAAGAGCCGCACAGAGTAGAGATTGTCATTGGACAGTGAAACTGTAGCTTATTGCTGCTGTGTTTCGTATGGTGAGTGTAGAGAACCGAAGACCCCTTTTATTGGAAACGAGGCATTCCATCTTAGTCCTCACGGGTCACAACGCATCTGCATTTTGATTCATAGTCGAGTAGTCGAGGATAGATGTAGATGTCTATGGGCCACAGCAACCACTTAACATCAGGTGGACTGTGTGCTTGTTCGTCACCCTTTCCTATAAAAAAAGAAGGAGATAGAATACAGTTTAATAAACGACAGTAGCCTAATACCAACGTGCGGACCGCGAACTCAAAAGGTTGTGGGTTCGAATCCGCTATTTTTTATTTTTAAACTTACCAATAGTGGTTAAAGGGAATTTTAGTTATGTTAATAGCATTGATAGTATTTTTTTCAAATAATGTTTTCTGTTATTTCGGTCTCCTCTTTGTGCGGTGTTTTAAAGATGAATAATATTAATATTAACTGTTATAATAAACAGTTAAAAAAATAACAAATTTATTAAATAAATAAAATTAAACTTATTAAATAAAATTAAAAAAATTCTTAATATACCAATCTATTTATACCAATCCACGATTTTATAAATTCATGCCATCTAGCGTCTATTGTACTTACCAACTTGAGAGTCAATCAAATTTTGTTCGATAAAAAGACTTTACCTAAAGAATGAAGTAGATAGCGCTATTAGAAAGAAATTTTTTTAGAAAGAAAATATTCTTTTGATTTATCACACTAAAATAAAATCTAAAAATAAGGATTGTTACGGCTTGAATGTTTCACAAAGTGTTTCGTGGGTGGTTTTGGGAACCAGAGAACAATCAGACCTAGGGCTGGCCAACCCGATGATCCCAACCGGGAAGTAAACGAAAATAGCTTTAGAACTGGGTGGATAAGGCAAGGATACTTACAAACCTGGAGCACTCCTCGTGGTTATGGTGAAGTCTAAATATTTATGCTGAAGTTCTAGTGTATACACAGACACCACACTACACTTCAAATGTATTTGGACACGAACAATTGCACGATAGTCTTACAACTTTATTTATTGAGTATTTTTAAACGAGCGGTAACGAACACGGTTTATGCGTACGCGGCCATCTTGCTTCGTATTTTTCTTGACGATAGGTGGCGCACAATTTATGAATAGTGCGTATATAGGGGAGGCGGGAGGATAGGATATACTTAGGAAAATGATATTATATCGGGACTGTTCCGAAGCCACAACATTCCATCCCACCTGAAATCACCTAGGGATTCACAAGACAACCATCGACCCGGCAGCTCTCCAGGTCCCCAGTTGCTCATAGAATATACATTAATATAAACTTAATAGATCTGAACTAAGTTGTGCATTGATAAACTTACACTAAAACTACTAAAGATAGCCAAACTTAGTTAATTTAATTTAAAAATTAGAACTTACAATCTAGCTTAATAAAATAATAAAAAGAAGATTCAATCAAGAGGAAGAGGATAGAATTTGACTACTGGTCTTGTAAGTAAGACTCTTTTAGTCTTTAAGGTCACAACCCGGACAATATTGTCTTTTCCGGGGTGGATTTGAACTACTCGACCTAGGCGCCATTCGTTAGGTGGTAGTGGTGGAGTTCATCAATATTAGGTTGTTTGTGATCCTCCTTAAACCACTTAACCTTTTGTTGAAGCGTAAGTTAATAATCATTTTGCCAAATACGCCAAAAACTTTGTGAGAGCTTTTGAAGTAACTGCTAGTGTGTTCTAGGATTCATATCTTCAACGGACGGTTATGGTAGAGCGACTAAAGGACGTCCTATATTAAGTGACCGGTTGTGAGAACATCAACTTCATCAGGATCAGAAGATAACTGACAAGTAGATCTTGAGTTCGGCATCGCTTCAACTTTAGTTAAGACTGTAGTTAGTTCTTCAAACGTCATTACTTGTGAGCCTATGATCCTCTTTAGATAATATTTAGTAGACTTTATACCACTTTCAAAATTGCCTCCAAAGTGAGGTGCTGAAGTTGGATTTAGTTTCCACGATATTTCACGAGACGTTAGTTGATCAGAAATATCCTGTTTTTTATCTATCAATAATTTAACCATTTCTTCAAAGTATCGTTTAGCGCCTACAAAGTTAGTGCCAAAATCTGTCACAATATGTTGATATATTCCACGTTGGGACACGAATCTGTCTAGGGTGGCTAGGAACGCTTTTGTAGACAGTTCAGATACGAGTTCTAAATGAACTGATTTTACAGATAAATAAATGAATAAGTAAATGTAAGCCTTACTGACCCGTGCGTTACGTCGTCTGTTTTCTTTTACAAGAAAAGGACCGCCAAAATCGATCCCCACCTGTTGAAAACAGTAACCTTGTTGAGATCTACAAGGTGGCAGGTTGCCCATAGACGGCTGATAGGGTACAGGTTTAACTCGAAAGCAAGTCACACATTTTGCTTAAATAGAACGAATAAGATTTCTAATTCCTAAAATCCAGAATTTGCGAACAATTAGTGATTGCAACGTGCAAGGTCCACAGTGCAAATACCGTTTTTGATAATAGCTAATAATTAATTGAGATAAAATAGATTGTTTGGCCATATAGCTCGAAGAACCGATAACCGATGGGGAAAAAAGGTTCTCGAGCGGCGGCCTCGTACCGGCGGACGAAGTGTAGGGCATCCCCCAACTAGATGGAGTGTTGACCTGGTAAGACATGCTGGAAGTCGATGGATGCAGGTGGCTTAGGACCGTTCTTTGTGGCATTCCTTGGGGGGGCCTATGTTCAGCAGTGGACTTGTGATGGGCTGTAATGATGATGATGATGATCACTTTTTAACACGGGCAGATCTCTTCGCTCTCAAATATTGCTCTGAAGGAGCCGTGGCCACGGGGGGAGTTGGCTGACAGTTCGGGCTTTTCTCAGCAGATCCATGTTGCTTATTCGTAGTTTCAGCGAAAATAGAAAGATCCTCCTCACAATAAATACGATGACGCGTTCCGTCCTGTGCCTTAATAAAAATATTGCCATCTGTGGTCCAGCAGTTGCGTATGCCCAGACGTTTGCGAGCAAGTAGGAAGAGAGAATGTCGTTGGCGAGTTAGGAATTCGGATGCAACAACAGATGTACCCTTAAAACACACCTTTTTTCTCCAAACAGTCGATCTATGTAAAGGGTCAGAGAAGCGTACTAATATGGGGTGACACTTGCCTTCAGTGATTTTGCCAAGATGATGACATACTTTCAGAGCATCACTAGTAAAATTTTGAAGCCCAAGCTTATTTGCGAAAAGTTCAACAAAATAATCAGAGAGGCTCCCAGCAGTATCTTCTGGTACACCATGAAACAAGAGATATTTCCTACGGTGTCTCATCTCAATTATTTAATATTGCTATATGTTCTCTACAGCAAAAATTACTGACTTGCAGCAGCAATTGGAAAAAGCAAACAAGGACATCTCTAAACTCACTTACCAAATTTATATTCTGACATAAAAACTACAGACACCAAAACAATTTAATTCTTCGAATTTTAAGAATACATTTATAAATTTCGACACAAAACAAATATGTCAACCTAAAAAATAGAATAATTATTTGGGGCACTAAACAATGCGTAGGTCTGGCATCTTCTATTCTACATTCAAGAGAATTGACAAAATATAAAAAAGACAAAGTTTTTGCGGAAACCAAACCTGAAGCAATAAACTAAGACATGTCTAAATATGACGCTATCAAGAAATGATAAATTGGTTTTATGTATGAGTGAAAATGATAACAATTTAAAAGTTATATTATTTCACTTAAAAAAATTATTAGAAAAATTTAACAAAAACAATATAATTGTATTAAATTAAAAAAAAAATATAGTGTTAATGTTAATCGATTAAATAAAATTATCAAAAATATATGTTATGAATATAAAAACTGTATATAAAAACTTTATATAAAAAATACAAAAATTGACATTTGTAAAAAAAATCAATTACCTTATTGACTGTAGTGACTATGAAAATAAATACTTAAAATATTTGTGAACTTAAGAAAATAATAGGGGTAATCAAATAGATTTAAATATCTACTACTTAAATGTCTTTGGGGGTAATAAACCAAGCAAAGATAGATCAGACGTTAAATCTAACCACTACAAAAGAGGTACAATCCCATTTTATTTCAAACGCAGTAACAATTTATTGATACAAAGCATTACAAACTCTATTTCGCCTGTCACAAAGATACTATTACCAAAAAAGGTGCTATACCTTATTACTTTCCCACAGTAAAAAAAGATAATTTTTTTTCGAAATAAAGGCATCACTAAACTTTTAAATCCTTCATAAAATACCGCTAGTATTTTATCAAAGAAAGATATTTTAGAGCTAACGCTAAAAGAGTTGCAAGAGGTATATAATGATCCTGACGTTATATGTCTCTCCGAAACATTTTTAAAGAAAGGTGACGATAATTATGTAAAATTTAGTGACTATGAAATAGTAACTTATTATAGTAGGGACAAGAAAAGAGGCGTAACTTGCATTTTAGTTCGAAAGGGCTTACTATGCAAAGAGTTGTCGTTGTCCTTTGTAAAAGTTCAGGCAGTACAAAACATACTTGAAGTATGCGGCATTGAAATTACAGCAAATAAGTGAATAATAATATGTCTTTATAGAACACCGCAATGAGATCCTAGCCTTTTTTTAAATTAAATAACTTACTTTATAGTTTAATCACAGAGTATAGTACTAAGAGGCGCATGGTTATAGCAGGAGACATAGACATAAATACATTAAAAAAAGGAAAATTCACTTGTGAGTTACAAGAATTATGGCACAATTAAAATTTAAAAATGCATATAAATGTTCCTACGCGAAAGTTATCTTGTATAGACCTCATAGTGAGTAACATTCCAAATGCCACTGGAACTATATTACCACTTCATCTCTCGGATCATAACACAGCACAAATGTTAACCTTTCAGTAAAAAATAAGTTAACATCGGCACCATCTTATAACATTTTTAGGAGAGATTATAACATGGACCATATTCAAAAATTTAAAGAATATCTACAAAACTTATCGTGGTATGAAATTTATTTGGAAACTGACTTGAATAAGGCCTTTAATGTTTTTCACGAATTGATATGTCTATTTTACAAACTATGTTTTCCAAAAATTAAACTAAAATTAAACAATAGTCACACAAGGAAAAATAAATGGATAAGTCAAGGATTAAAAAAAGTTCTCGATCTAAACGGGTCCTTCGATACACATACTATAAGCAAAAAAGTACACGTTATAAAATGAACTACATAAACTGTTCTAATGTTTTAAAGAAATGTATTTACCGAACAAATTGATAATATTAAATATATAAATTATAGTAATAACAAATGCAAGGCAGCATGAAGAATTATTAAAAATGAAATTCATAATCTGAAAGTTAAGGATAATATAGACACCATTAAAATTGGAAATAACGTAATATCAAATCCCATAGAAATAGCTACTGATTTTTATGATTATTTTATAGATACGGCCACAAATCACAGCTCAACAAAAATTTAAATGTAAAATACGTTTTAAGTAGAAATTCAAAAGTGGATTCGATGTACCTAAAACCTATGATAGAAAGTGAAGTAAAAATGGAAATATTACCATTAAAAAATACAAACTCAGAGGGATATGACGAAATTAACACGAAAATTTTACAACATTTGATAATGTAACCAAAATTTTGACATATCTTATTAATTTATCATTCTCAGCAGCAAAATTCCCAGAAGCACTAAAGTTGTCAAAATCAAAAAACCTTTATTTAAAAAAGGGAGAAAGAATGATATTCAAAATTATCGTCCAAACACTTTGATACCTATTCTGGCCAAAATTTAAAAAAAATGTATGTAAAAAAGAATAGTTGATTACTGTGATAAATACCAGATAATTAAAAGTGAACAATACGGGTTTCAAAAACAAAAATCGACCTCACTTGCCATGTTTTCGTTAGTAAAAACAATACTTAGTAACATAAATAATAGACAATTGACAACAGGATTATTCTTTGACCTCTCAAAGGCCTTTGATTTCGTTTCACATGATATATTATTGCAAAAATTAGAGACAGTTGGAATCAGAGGACTAGTACTTCAGTGATTATTGTCATATTTAAATGGCAGACAACAATGTGGTATCATTGATTAAATAGATAAAAAACAATAACTTGACATCTTATTCATCTGGATATAAATGTAATAAATTCGGCGTTCCGCAAGGAAATATATTAGGACCTATTTTTTTCCCATTATATATTAATAACATTGTTGACATTACGAATCATAAATGTATTCTGTACGTTGATGATATTTCAATTATTGTGACATATAATAAAAATAATAATACAATTAGAAATCATGAAGATGATATTAATAATACAATTGACACACTAATGGAATGGCTTGTCATAAATAATTTGAAAATTAATCTAGATAAATCCCATTATATATAATTAAATAAATCTATCAATTCCAATCATTTAAATAAAACTAGTTTTACGGATTTTATCGCGTATATTAACTTATTTTATATTCCCGACGTTTCGAGTATATTACAGCACCTATGGTCACGGGGGGACTAAGGTGTTTGACGTCCCAATGTCATAGTTAACCACAGTTACATCCAGATTAAAAATTATTAATTTTTGTTCCGATCTACGCAGCAACTTACAGTATCTTGAAGTCTTGCAGTTGTATGCTTGGGTTGGGATTTAATTTTTTTATCATGGAAGACTTTGAGGAGAAAGCCCTACTTACTTCTCCCGTAAATCCAATATTCTACAAGCGGTACGTAAACGATACTTTCACAATTCTACCTTTAGATAAAGTAACTGCATTTTTAGACCATCTTAACTCCATAAATTCTAAAATTCAGTTCACAATGGAGTTAGAAGCAAACAACTCTTTAGCTTTTCTAGATGTGTTAGTAATTTGGAATCCTGATAACACCGTAAGCCACACTGTGTATAGTAAAAAGACCCATACAGATAGATATTTAAACGGTGACTCTTATCACCATCCTTCACAGTTAGCTACCGTGGGTAAATCTTTGTTTCAGAGAGCACGAGGGATCTGTGACAGTAAAAACCTGGCCGCCGAGCTCCAACACGTCAAGCAAGTTTTGCACGACAATAAGCTTCGGGTCCCGCGCCTACGTCACTGTGAAAGAGTGAAGCCGGCCACAGTCGAGCGAGTGCCTGCTGTACTGCCATATATCAGAGGTGTCACTGACAAGATTGGCTACATCCTGAAGCGTGCTTCCATTAAAACATACTTCAAGCCGCCGAAGAAGATTAGTCAGTTTTACCATCAGTTATGTAATGTCCCTCTGCAAGATGCAGGAGTGTACAAGCTTGATTGTGAATGTGGTCTCTTATATAGGACCAACTAAAAGACCAATAAAAACCCGCGTTAAAGAACTCATGTTGATGTGAAGAATCGACGCTCCGGGAAGTCTGCAGTCTGTGAACATGTACAGGATCGCCCCCGTTACTACATTAGATTTGATAGACCACAAATCCTTGCTAAAGAACACCGATTCCTTCCAAGGATGATTCGCGAGGCTATTGAAATCAAAAAATATCCTAATTTCAATAGAAAAGATGGCTGGGTGCTACCATCTGCTTGGGATCCTATAATTAATAAAATTAAATCCCAACCCAAGCATACAACTGCAAGCCTTGAAGATACTGTAAGTTCATACTGCGTAGATCAGAACAAAAATTTATAATTTTTAATCTGGAGGTAACCGTGGTTAACTATGACATTGGAACGTCAAATACCTCAGTCCCCCCCGTGACCATGGGTGCTGTAAAGTACTCGAAACGTGGGGAATATAAGAAATCATTAATTCCAATCATAATATGAAATTTAATATACCAAAACTAAAAGAAGCAACATGTACAAAATTTCTGGGAGTAACATTATATGAAGATATAAACTGGAAAGAACAAATAGATAACGTATGCAGTAGAATTAATAAATTTGTCTATGCCCTTAAACACGTCAAAAACATTACAAATATCAAAACGGCAATTGCAACGTACCACGCAAACGTGGAGTCTACGCTATGAACTTATAATAGGGGGTAATGGTACTGACCGAAATATAGCATTCGTTGCCCACAAAATATATATTCGTGCAATATGCGGGATATCGTTAGGGGCATCCTGTAAACCGCTTTTTAAATACTTGGTATATTACCCCTCCCGTCACTATACATTTATGAAGTTGGCGTTTTTTTTTTAAATAATTCATTATTTGTTAAAGCAAGTGATATATTTCCTCGAAACCGACATGTCCCAGACAAACTTGTCCTAGATGTTATTCCTAGGCTCGTTAAATATAACAAAAGTTGTCTTAATATGTGTGTAAAAATATGTAATAAAATACCTAAAGAATTCAAATTATTAACCGAAAGACTATATAAGAAACATTTCTATAATTGGTTAAAAATTGAATGCTTTTATGACTTAAAAGATTTTTTTCATATTAATTTTTTAGATTTAAATAATTATTAATATTGTCTGAACATTTTAAAATTATAATTTGCATGCTATTATTAGCGAAACACGACTGCGCTATATAAATTGTAACATTTTTTATACCGTGATTCTTGCTAAGAAAGATGACGTAGATTGTCAGCAATTCTTAAAGTCGGTAACTTACATTATTTTTCTTCGACCTTTAGAGGTAATTACTTTCAAATTATTGAATTGTAAAGGTTGTAAAATCAAACATTCGGGACATAGAGGTCCAATTTATTTTTTCGAGTTATGGAGAGAAAATATGTACTGAAATGACCTTTAGAGACTCACTGATTATTTCGACATAAAGAAGGTTGAGATTTCGAGTAATGGAAGTTGTGAGGCTTGAAGGAACGGGAACAAAACAATTTTGATGTGAAACATCTATAGCGGCGGGTCAGACCGACTTTTGACGTAGCGACGCGTCGCCACAGCATGCGTCGCCACGCTATATGATAGTATTATATATATTTAATTTTTGTATTTAATGAATATATAATATATTTTTATTAAATAAACAGTCATCGTTTCCTTGAAAATGTTCTTAATATTTTATTTTTCATTATGCTATATTTATTTCCTGTCGTAAACTATCCTATTATGCATATTACCAGTACAAAATAATTTCGATGTTTCACATCTGCCAGGCGTCCCGCGACGGCTCATAACTTTTTTTCGAGTTTTCAAGATTTTAGATTAATCGAGGTTCGACTTACAGAGGTTTTCCTGTATTGTCCTTGAAGTAATGTAGTATATGAATATCGTCATAATATTATATAATTACTTACATTACATATTCCGAAGATGTTTGAAGTACATCAATTTTTACTGAACCAGTGTGGCTTCTCCTTACGGCGGCAAATCCATTGTATTGGGATCGTAGCAAAAGCTTTAGTTCACCGTTAAGATCTGTACTTAACATAAATTACTGTAGCTCCTTTATACACACTTCTTCTGTTCTGAATTAGGATATACTTTAATATATAATTAATCATAAACTTATTATTATATAATAACGACCCGCCCCGGCTTCGTCTTGATAGGATGTATTAATGTGGCGTTATTTAGATTTAAGATAATCAAAGACTATTTATTTATTCAATTTCTCTTGTTTCAAAAAAATTAGTTTTTAAAGTAATTTAGCGTAAATCCCATCACAATCGATTCAGCCATTCCAAAGATTAGCCCGGACAGACGTACACACAGACAAAAATTTGCCTGAGCGTAAAAGAAGCCAGTTATTTCAATATTACAGAGAGACACTTCAATTTTATTTATATGTATAGATGTATAGATACAAATTATCAACACAAGATTATTAAGTGTTAGTAATATCGTGCACAGGTTCGTCTGCTGCAGCCAGCATCTGTACAATCTTGTGTTGCACGACTCCATGACCGACGTGTGGTTGTATAGGTAACAGTAGATATCAGTTGGTGTAGATTGTATGTGGTTTTGTTATCTCTGCATTGGCCTGGGAGTAAGATAAGTGTCAAAAACTCTGCTTCACCGATGCGCGTGTCAGTTAGAGGTAATAATATCACATACAATTTGCAAATAAAAATTTATTTTAATTTAATTTAATTTTATGGTCGGGTTTTCTAAACTTATATCTATACGTTTGAATACTGATTTTGATAACGCACATAACGGGGACTACAGTTTTTTTGTTACATGTTGTATACATACCTCAAGAAAACTAAGATGAATCAATAGAGGCTAAGTTCAGCCATTAGGCTTTCTTAGTAAAAGTCAGATTCGTGTTCATTTTGAAGAGATTAGTAAAATATTTTTTAAAAAGGAAAAAAATACGCTGATTCGAGTGAAAGTCATAAGTTGAATTAGATCAGTATGTTTGGTTTGTTTTAAGGATACTAAGAAATTTTGGAAAAATCTTAGCCTCCATTAAGGTCTGTATAAGATCACATAGTAATACAACTGTGAATCCACCTGCCCAAAATGACGATTACGGAAAATGTTCCTATTAATGGAAGTGGCGTAAATTCAACAGAGGATTGACAATCTGAAGAAGATACTAATTTATTATCACCATCATCATGATTTAATCCTATAAAAAGTCACTGTTAATCATAGACTTCCCCTGTAAACACATACGGGGTATATTTACTATAGTTGTCACGCTTGGCAGACTGTTTTTTAACCGCAGTTTTTTTTTAAATATTTTAGCTTTTAACAGGAAGATACTTCTGTCTATCTCCTGTTACAGTATCCCTCTGTCGCCCCTTACGATACTCACGGGTGATAAGGAAGAAGACACTAAAGTTACAAAATTTTATTTTATTTTATTATACCGCATTTTTTTTTGCAGATCTATATGTAGCAGGAGCCACGTAAATCGATTTAATATAAGAGAATAATAGCCTCTTATTTCTGATAGCAGCGCCTTTAGACAGCAAAGGGCGTGCTTTTGAAATTACTCGAATCAATAGCACCATTAGTGAAACGCTTGAGCATTTCTTTTAAAGGTCAGTCAGAAGGCTAATGTCGGGTCGACCTCAAGAAAGCCGATCCTTGTAATGTAATCTCGTATATTCGAAGCTAATTCTTGAGGTGCCGTTAACTTTCACAAACATAAATATATCGCAACTAAACATTTTCTTTTTCGTTTGAATTCATAGAATTCGTTTAAATAAAATTATGTGGGTCTTCTTGAAAATTTAAAATAAAATAACTGATTTTTGCTTAATTGTTTACATTTTTCTTTTTCTTTTTATAACTAAACATGAATCGTTGTAAAAAATTACGTTATGAATATACATAAGTTGCTGTTAGCTTATTTATTAAGTACATTTAAAATATACAGAAAACGTTTTTAAACGTAGTACTAACTACATTTAAAACGTCCTGTTGTTAGTCTGTTAGTTTACTTTACTAAATTATAAGTTCAACGAACTTTCCTTTGTACTTAACACATGCTAAGGACTATCTGAATATAATTTGTGTCTAATAGCTGTATTATCATTAATCGTCCTAGATGGTGCTGTTTCGATAATTCATCAGAATGCAGGCGTGCCTGTTTAATTTAGGAATAAGCAATTAACGTTAACTGCTTTTGAAATTTAATTTGTTAAATTGTTTATATTGAAAAGTGCTGTTACACTATATGCTTATTGTTAAAACACCTATCTTTATATATGATACAGAATAAAATATATGAATGGCTATGTAGGTTATAGAGATAATTTATTAAAAATGGTTATTTTAATTTGAAAAAATCGATTAATTACCTATTAAATACAAGTATGAATTTCATGAATCCATCCACATATACTGAATATTTAAAAATAATAAAAACACATTAGCGATGAAGTGTGGTGATGGCATTATAAGAGCTATTTTGATTTTGCGGGAAATTATGTCCTCCAGACTGAATATCGGTCACGGCGGCCAGCCTCAACGGAGACTAGCCATCGGCGCAGGACAGGATTATAGTCCCAAGTGTATGCGCAAGCACAGGTGCACTCTCTATTCCCTCGCTCTCATAGTCCGATGGGACGGTAAACCGACACGACCGGTGAGAGATCATGCGCAGGAACAACAGCTTTACGTGCTTTCCGAGGCACGGGGGTGAGACACCGCGAGTTTCCTGACTCCGGGCAGCTACTGAGAGATTCTTTATGGAAAAGCTCAATGACTGATTTTTTTGGCATGACCAGGTTTCGAACCCGGAACCTCATGATCAGCAGTCGCACTACTACAACCACTAGACCAACGAGGCAGTCAATATATATTAATTAATACGTGAAGGAAAAACTTTGTACCCCTTTTTACCACATTTTATTAACTTGCTTTCGTGTATGTCTGTTCGAGTCGAATTTAGTAATTGATTTTGAACTAATTTCCTGATGAGATAAAGACTTGAAATTTTAAATATAGCTCTGAATCGGATGACAAAGTAAGAATATGAAAAATAAACGTAGTATATTAAAAAAAAATACTTGTTAATAAGTTATGTCGTTTGTGGAAGTTCATACTGTCAAGGTCTAAAATTAAGTACTATATATCTAAGGCCAAAGTCAAACACTTATCAGTCTGTTAATGTGCAATTGAATGTTAAATACAACTTGCTTCCAAGAAAAACTTAAAAAATTAAAGAATCGATTCATCTCACTCCAGTCGCGTTTGACTCCCGTCCCATTGGACTATGAGAGTGTGTGAAT
Source organism: Parnassius orleans (assembly GCA_029286625.1). NCBI lineage: Eukaryota > Metazoa > Arthropoda > Insecta > Lepidoptera > Papilionidae > Parnassius > Parnassius orleans. Next base: position 16,475 of record JAGSMP010001019.1, on the reverse strand, counting down.
AGGGAGTGCCCTAAGTAAACATACTCGTCGACAACTTCGAGCGTAGTGCTTTCAAAAACTACCGGCATATTATACGTGGTAGAGCCAAGCTGCAGCTATATTGCTGGTATAGTTGAAGCACGAATGGATCGGCTCGACCGGGGAAGGACCACACTCTCTCAGTGTACTAGCGTAAAATAGCAGTTTAATGCTGCTGTGTTTCGTATGATGAGTGTAGAGAACCGGAGACCCTTTTTACTGGAAACGAGGCTTTCCATCTTAGTCCTCACGGGTGACAACGCATCTGCATTTTGATTCGTAATCGAGGATAGATGTCTATGGGCCAAAGCAACCACTTACCATCAGGTGGACCGTGTGCTCGTTTGTTACCCTTATCCTATAAAAATAAAGTGTATTACATGGACGTTCCACATGGCCTATGTTTTGTCCATGTTAATTTTAAGACCTATTCGTTGGAAAATACTATTAAAGTCATTGAGCATAGTGCTGATATCCTCCAGCGATTCTGCCATAAGAACAATATCGTCGGCAAATCAAAGGTGAGTGCTGTACTCGCTATTGATGTTAGTGCTATATCCTTTCCAGTCCAATAGCTTGAAAACGTCTTCCAATGTAGCGGTGAAGCGTTTCGGGTATATAACGTCACCCTGTCTTACACCTCATTGCATTTCGATGGGTTTCGTACTTTGGTTCTGTTCTCGGATAGCCGTCGTAGACCTATTATACAAACACTTTAGCTGCACTTCGATATACCGACAGTCAACTTGGCACCGCTGAAGTGACTGTAGCACCGGTCTATTGGGACATGGGTTCAGTCTTTAATAAACAACACTTTATAATCAATGCAAAACTTATTTATTATGTTCGACAGGATACAGATATTGCAAGAATACTTAGTTATAAAAACATACGTAGAAAGTGCTGCCACCTAGTATGATATATTTCAAACTAAATTTTCATATCTAATACTCCCACTAAAATTTAACTCTATCTATAAAGTATAAACTAACATGAATCAAACGACATCATATAAAATCTGAGCTCTCAGATATGCGAAGGTTAGAGTGGGTAATGCTTTACTCAAAATATCTGCTAATTGACAATTGCTTGGAACATAATTTATTTTAATTAAACCCAATTCAACTTTTTCCCTTATAAAGTTATATTTAACATCTATATGTTTTGCCCTTTTATGACAAAAGGTTTGTTAATTAATCTGATTGCAGTCTGATAATCTATATTTAATGTAATACAATCATAACTTTCACCTAAATCAGACAATAGCTGCTGCAACCACAATATCTCCTTAGCACATTCACTAGCAGCTACAAATTCAGCCTCTGTGGTGGAGAGAGCAATGGTCTTCTGTTTCTGAATGGACCATGTGATTGGTCCTCCATTCATCATAAACAAATATCCTGTAGTGGATTTACGTGTATCAATATCACTTGCAAAATCTGAATCTGAATATCCAACTAGATCATTGCTTTCCCCACTATACCTTATACACAAATTTTTACTTTTTATTAAATATCTAATTACATGTTTAACAGCATTTACATGTTGTGGACTGGGATTGTTTACATATCTGAAATAATAACATTGACATTTGCTGGAGTGTTGGCAGGATTTGTATCACTCATACAAAACTTCTTAATAATCTGACTTATATAATTTTCCTGATGAATGTATATACTGTTATTCATACGGCTTATTTTTGATTTGAAATTTCTATTGATCCGTGGTCTCAAATTCATTGTATATATTGTTGAATCTTCCAATTCTCGAGATGGTTCATAGTCTGGGTTATCACCGGTACAACTCGTCATGCTATCTTCACTCTCTGTTGACGGACTGTCAACTAGAGTATCATCCATATTAGATTCTTTTGCTTTACTCTCATTCACATTTCTAACGTCATCATCAACAATACTTATTTGTGCAATATTTTTGCTTGTGCTTGGAACATGATGTTCATCAAACATTACATTTCTTGAGATAGTTATTTTCTTTGTATTCATATCATACATTCTTTAGTTGATGTTGTCATAGCCAACTAGTATCATTTTCTTTCTTTTATTCTCCAATTTGTTCTTAATTGATCTGGAACATGAACATACCCTATATTACCAAACACTTTCACATGTCCTAATTGGGGTTTGATCCCGTTCCACAATTCAAAAGCTGTTGTATTTAGAGTCTGGGTGGAGGACGTCCTATTTAATATATATGTACATTGTACAGCTTCTGCCCACAGCTCCAATGCCTCAAGCATACAACATTGAACGTGCACTTTCCACTATGGTACGATTTTCCCATTCTGCTCGACCATTTTGTTCTGGCGTATATGGTGCGGTACGTTCATGAACTATCCCCTCTCTCTACAAATACTCTTTGAAAGCTTTATTTACATACTCTGTTTCATTGTCGGTATGTAATATTCTGACATTATGCATATATTTATTCTTTATCATAGCATTGTATGTTTTGAAGGCTTCCATGACATCAATTTTATGCTTCATAAAATATACATGCCTGTAACTTGTTGCAGCGTCCTTGAAGAGTAAGAAATATCTCATATCTTGAATAGATGAGTAACTCATAGGTCCACAAACGTCGCTATAAATTAGATCACCTGGCTGTAGTTCTCCTTGCTCAGATTTGTGAAATGGAAACTTGCACTGCTTCCCATATGCACATGCTTCACATACAAAATTGTTTTGTCCATTATCAATAATTTCCAGTCCATTCACAACATTATTTGCACTCATGTTTTTAATTTGTTTCATATTAATATGCCCTAACGTTTCATGCCATATTTTCATATCACTTTGGCTATTTTGAACCAAGTTATATGTATCTGAAACCACTGTTTTTATGTTCAACTCATATAAATAGTTTTTTTTAAATATTTGCACTCATCACCACTTTATTGTTTTTATAAATCATAGCACTTGTGTCTTTCTTTAAAATAGAATATAACTTTCGTATTATCACCCCTTCAGAGAATAAGTTTCTTCTTAACCCGGGGTTCGTCACTACCGGGTTAAAAATACCACAGAAGTAATGGAAACAGAAATACCTTTTTCTATGCGTAATTTCCGATGATATTCCGGACGTCAGTCTGAGCGAGATTAGAATGGCTCTCCAGCATCTTAAAAACGGCAAGGCCCCAGGCGAGGATGGAATTACAGCGGAGCTTCTGAAAGCGGGTGAAAAACCGGTACTTGTTGTCCTTCAGAAGCTCTTTAATTCCGTCCTCCATGGTGGCACTACACCGGAGGCGTGGAGCAAAAGTGCGGTAGTCTTGTTCTTTAAGAAAGGCGACAATGCTCTCTTGAAGAACTACAGACCGATTTCCCTTCTGAGCCGCGTCTACGTGCTGTTTTCGAGAGTCATTACGAATCTTCTCGCATGCAGACTCGACGACTTCCAGCCTCCCGAACAAGCTGGTTTCCGAAAAGACTTTAGCACCATAGACCACATACATACCCTTCGGCAAATTGTACAGAAGTCCGAAGAGTACAATTTGCCACTACGTCTGGCGTATGTGGACTATGAGAAAGCCTTTGATTCCATCGAAATTTGGGCGGTGCTGCAGTCCCTTCAGCGGTGCCAAGTGGACTGTGGGTATATCGAGGTGCTGAAGTGTTTGTACAGTAGGGCTACGATGGCTATCCGAGTACAAAACCAGAGTACGAAACCTATTCAACTGCAGAGAGGTGTAAGACAAGGTGACGTAACATCCTCAAAACTCTTCACCGCTGCGTTGGAAGACGTTTTCAAGCTACTGCACTGGAAAGGATACGGTATTAACGTCAATAGCAAGTACATCACTCACCTTTAATTTGCCGACGATATAGTCCTTATGGCAGAATCGCTGGAAGACCTAAGCACTATGCTCAATGGCCTCAATAGTGTCACCCAACGGATAGGTCTTAATATGAATATGGATAAAACAAAAATCATGTTTAACGTCCATGCCTATGCCGGTAGTTGTAGGGAGCACTAAGCTCGAAGTTGTTAACAAATATGTTTATCTGAGACAACTAGTCCGACAAGATAAGTTCAACTTGGACCGAGAGGTCAATCAACGGATTCAACTCGGCTGGGCAGCGTTCGGGAGATTACGACACATCTTCTCGTCAGGCATACCTCAAAACTAAATTGTGCAACCAGTGCGTGTTGCCAGTGATGACATATGGAACTGAGACGTGGTCCTTCACTACTGGCCATATGAGGAAGCTCAAGGTCGCTCAGCGAGCTATGGAGAGGGCTATGCTCGGGGTTTCTCTGCGTGATAAACTTAGAAATGAGGATATCCGCAGTAGAACCAGAGCAACCGACATAGCCCAAAGGATTAATAAACTGAAGTGGCAATGGGCCGGTCATATAGCTCGAAGAACCGACAACCGTTGGGGAATAAAGGTTCTCGAGGCAGCCTCACCGGCAGGCGAAGTGTAGGGCGTCCCCCCACTAGATGGAGTGACGACCTGGTAAGACATGAGGGAAGTCAATGGATGCAGGTGGCTCAGGACCGTGCTTTGTGGCGTTCTGCGGTGGCCTAAGTTATTGTCATAATAGAGCACTCAGGAGCTACATTATTAAAGAAGGACGAGTTGAAAGAATTAGCCAAAAGTTTATTGATGCCTCTTATACACCTCAGATTGCAAGTTGTTAATTTTCCACAGTCCATAAAAACCAAAATCAAGTTTATGTTGGGTTTTTACGAAAACTACAAAGACAATATGCCAAGCTCCTCAAGGTGCCGACCAAATCCATGCTTGTCTCGATGTGAAAATTGCAACTGGAGTTCATAATTACCTAGCGACGAACCCCGGGTTAAACTTGGAACATACAACACGTTATTCAGTTCACTGGTCTCCCTCTATTCATTGACATATCTCTGTATCATCACTTTTCCAATGCCAGATACTTCCATAGATTGTTTATTTCCCAATCTCAATGATTTCTGGTTACATTCAGATAATTCCATGAAGAAATCCTTTCTAAATGTCATATGGGCAGAGGCACCGCTATCTAGAATCCGAGTTTTCTCTTTAGCATTACACGAATTATTTTCCACAAAAAATGCCAACATATCTGCACCATCTTGCCGAGGTTTTCTAGTCTCGGATTATCTTGGAGCACGACATTCTCTGGCGAAATACCCCCGCTTGCCACAATTATAGCATTCGAACCAATGTTTCTTAGCTATATTATTCTTATTTGTATTGCTCTCACTCGCTACTTGCTTATTTTGTTTTGGCTTTGTTTTTCATCCTTTATTGGCAACAAGAAGAGCAGTCTCCTGTTCCTCTTCACCTGCTAAGCTCGCTTCCTCGTCCAATAAACGTGCAGTAAGATTAACAATAGTTTGTTGTTTTGAGTCCAATGACATCCATGCTTGTCGCAGTGCTCTGTACTTGGAAGGCAAAGTTCCCGATATTTTTGTTATGATTGCCATGTCACTGATAGCTTCACCACTTTCTTTCAGCTGTTTAGCTAAGGTTTCCACGTTTGATATGTGTTGAGCTACACTGTCAGCCGGCGCCATCTTGTATTGATAAAACTTTTCGTGGATCAATATTTTGCACAGTTCACTTTTCTGTTGATAGATTGATTCTAATTTTGACATAATCTCCAAGGCAGTTTCGCAATTTTCTATTAGTGTAATTTGTTTGAGGTCCATCGAAGATGTTATGATGAACATTTCCATGCCGTCACATTTCAACAAATCTGTACAGTCTCCTTGTGGTTTTGGTTTCAAAATATCGATTCCTTTAGCTTTTAGAGCACATTTTATCAGGAATTTCCACTGACGAAAGTTGTTTCCATCAAATTTTTCTAAATTCATTGGCCGCATGGAATCCATTTTGAGGTCAATGATTTCTCAAACACAATTGTAACTTTTTCTTTGCTTATTTCTTCTGTACTTCTATGTCCCGAGTTTTCTGGGCCCATAACCTATTGGGTCATGGGTTCAGTCTTTAATAAACAACACCTTATAATCAATGCAAAACTTATTTATTATATTCGACACGATAAAGACATTGCGAGAATACATAGTTATAAAAACATACGTGGAAAGTGCTGCCAACTAGTATGATATATTTAAAACTAAATTTTCATATCTAATACAGTCTAATTTCGATGTAATCAAAATTTTTCTCATAATTCACGTACGTAATATAAAGTGGCAGATTGTACTCTTTGGCCTTCTGTACAATTTGCCGACGGGTGTGTATGTGGTCTATGGTACTAAAGCCTTATCGGAAACTGGTTTTTCGGCAGGGGGTTACTTAAAATTAAATATTAGGTATTTATAAATTGATGTACCTATCTTTTCTGACTATAAGAAAACATTTTAAATAAAAAAAAATCACTGCTGCTACTACTAACAAAATTAAAAAATATTTAAATACATTAACATAACGTTATAATTAATATAATAATTAATATACGTTATGTTATGTTTTATACGTGGTAGAGCCATGCTGCAGCTATATTATGGTTATAGCACGAATGGGTCGTCTTGACCGGGGAAGGACCACGCTCTCACAGAATATCAGCATAAAATAGCAGCTTAACGCTGCTGTGTTTCTTATGGTGAGTGTAGAGAATCGGAGACCTTTTTTACTGGAAACCAAGCATTCCATCTTAATCCTCACGGGTGACAACGCATCTGCATTTAGATTCGTGATCAAATTTGTTCGTTTGTCACCCTTATCTTATAAAAGAACGTTATTTTTAATATAACGATATAAAGTTATTAGCACTGTCTTTGCATTAGGTCCCGCTTATGCTAAGATACAGGCCCAGTGAGCCGCTTTATGTAGTATGTAAATTACCAACACATTTCTATAAAATTTTCATCGTTTAATTATTTTAGATTTTTTTAAAATTATATCTCTCTTGGCAATGAACTCTTTGCGTGGTTCTTGTTTGTGCTTGGTAATAAATTATTAAAAATTAACTGCTTAGACATACTGTATATTTACAAAGTTCAAAAGACGGACAATTTACTCTTGTCAACTACTTCGCTGCCTTACCGCATCACTTTTATTTAAATTAACAGTTCCAGTTAAATTTTAATTAATTAATTAACTAAACATTAGTTGCCAACGCTTATATAAAAAATATATGTAAAACAAATGTATAATACCATTTACGAGTTCTTCATTTTATAAACTATAAATATAGAAGAATATTTCGTTGCGAGGAAATATTAAAAAGAGGGAAGAACCATGCTCGCAATACCAGTGTGAAATACAGAATAATGCAGCTATGTTTCGTATGATAAGTGACAAGAACCGGAGATCCTTTCCTCTGAGATTATTAATCAATTATTTTGAGAATAGATAATATAATAGAATAGAGAGAATATTTTAATCAATTATTTTGATTCTTAATCAAGCATTCACTCACCATCAGGCGAACTGTGTACCCGTATGTCACCCTCACTTCTATAAAAAAAAGTGTTCATTCATAACGTTGTAGTAAAACGTCATTAGCTTTTTCTCTTTGCATTATGAGACATTTCGAATGTTTTCCCAACAACATCCAATCTAATCCTTTTGAATAAAGTATACTCACATATGAGTATGAAAGCGCAGTGCGGCCGCAACGAAACAGCATCTGATTGACGCGGTGCAATTTGAAACGGTATATTGAGATTGTTTTTGATTTAGTTGAGTGTTCGGCCATGCGCTATGTTGTTTCAATGCTTGAGACCAAAATAATTTATGCGTAAGGACTTCTAGAACTATAAAAAAGAAAACTATTGGTAAATCCAATTGTGTATGCCTTAAGCGCATTAAGAAATTATGTATAACATGATTATACGTAAATTTTTAAAGTAGTGTAATTACACACAAGTTTTCACTAAAAACCTTATAATTATTACCATACTTCCAATTTTTCGATAATTTTATGTCATACTTCAATTGCTTGCAATCAAAGCTTGAAAAATCCAAAAGTACACGACACAATGCTCAGATTACCGTGAAAAAAAATGTAAATTGTAGTTCTATTAGTCAAAGACTTCCAGTAGCAGTCACCGAAGTACATTTTCAGGTCACTCTATCAATTCCGAAGTTAAGATCTATTCATAACTAAAAAAACGAATCCAAACTCGGCACACGTAATATTACTGATCGAGGAGTTCCAATAGTATTCACCGAAGTACACCTTCAGGTCACTCTATCAATTCCGAAGGTAAGGTCTCATCATAACTCACAAAACGAGGTCAAACTCGGCACACCTAGTTCTACTCTTCGAGTAGTTCCAGTAGCATTCATCAAAGTACACCTTCAGGTTACTTGTCAAGTCCGGAGGAAAAGTGTCATCATAACTATCAAAACGAGCTGAAACTTGGCACAGTTAGTTTCTTCTCGACGAGGATTTCCAGTAGCATTCACCGAAGTACACCATTAGGTCACTCTATCAAGTCTGGAGGTAAAGTCTCATTATAACTAACAAAACGAGGCCAAACTCGGGACACCTACTTCTACACTTCGAGGATTTCCAATAAGCATTCACCGAAGTACTTACAACTTCAGGTCATTTTATCAAGTCCGGAGGTAAGGTCTCATTACAACTAACAAAACAAGGCCGAACTTGGCACACGTTCATAGTTCTACTCATCGAGGAGTTCCAGTAGCATTCACCGAAGCACACCTTCAGGTCACTCTATCAAGTCCGGAGGTAAGGTCAATCAATCAATCAATCAATTTATTTATTCGTTTTCACAGGTAACAAGGTTGACAATATTATAATTTTTAATATCTCCGTGAAATGCTTTTACAGCATACGAATGTATATATTCACACATCATAAAATTAAATATAAATGAAACAAATCAAAATAACGGTCAAATTAAGTAAACAGAGTCAAAACAAAATTATTAAATTACATACGAGTGTGACACTGAAAGTTCTTAGAATATCAAAAACTGAACAAAGTAGCAAGTTATTAGTTTTATTATATATTTTCAAAATAGTGTCCATGTACATCAATATATCGCTGCATCCGATGGAACCACTGAGAAAAGCACTTTGCCCACTCGTCCTTAGGGGTCACTGCTTCCTCGGCGTCCATAAAACGTTTTCCTCGAAGTTTTTCTTTTATTTTCGGATATAAATAAAAATCGCAAGGTGCGAGGTCGGGGCTATAGGGCGGGTGACCCAGTGATTCTACGTCTGACGTCGTCAAGTAGTCGATTGTTTGCTTGACGGTGTGCGACGAGGCGTTGTCGTGGTGAAGGAGGATCATACTGCGAGGTCGTTTCTCCCGAACTTTTTCCAAGACAAGTGGCAAACAATTGTTAGTGTACCACTCTGCAGTAACTGTTTTCGATCCTCTAAAACAATTGTTGCGTAATGACCTGTCCTTCCGAAGAACGAGGCCACCATCTTTTTTCCCACGCTTCGACCTCTCTTCACTTTAGTTAGCAACTCCTCGGAAGGAAACACCCAGACAGCAGACTGTCTCTTAGTTTCAGGATTATTACAATAAATCCAGCTTTCGTCACCCGTAAGTATGTTGAACACAGCATTTGAGTCACCTCCGTTAAAGCTTTGAACCATGTCACGACACCAATCAACACGACGGAGTTTTTGGGCCTCTGTGAAATTATGAGGTATCCACCGGGCACAAAGCTTCCTGACCGCTAAATGTTTATGAAGGATTTTGTGCACTTGACTCATACCGATGCCTAAGCTTGTCCAAATCTGCTGATAAGTCACTCTTTTGTCAGTCTCTATTATACGCCACACAACACTGATGTTATCTTCAGTCGTCGCCGTAGAAGGCCGACCCTCACGCAGATCATCAGTGAGATTAGTGCGACCACGTTTGAAATCATTAAACCAGATGTAAACAGTGGCACGAGATGTGGCTTCATCGTGAAAGGCCAATCGAAGTCTATCATAACTTTCTTGTTGACTTAAATGACATCGAATGTCATAAAAAAATCACTGTACGAAAATTTTCGCGTTAAATTCATGCTGACGTGACACAGACAATTTTCAATTTGCCGCCAAATCGTAAACAAATGACAAATTAATAAAATACATACACAATACTATTAGTAAAGAGTTCCATTTTCAAAATTTGAACCTATTTTTTTATTATATCGTTTACAAGTGGCCAGTTCTAAAAAGTTTCAGTGTCGTCCTCGTATTTAAACCATTACTAAATATAAATTCATTGACACTATAATAACATTTATTTATAAGAACATTACTTAGAGTACATTTAAATTTTTGCGCATTATAACATTTTGTGTGATCAGGTAATTTATTATATAACTTAGGGGCCATTTCAACAACATTTTTTTTCATAAGGGCAGTTTTACATACATTTGTCTGGATTTTATGTTTCCGAGGACGAAGGTTAACAGAAGATGGTTGTACTCTCATAGCAAAAAGATCTTGATTGCACTTTACGAACATACATGATTCTAGTATATAAATACAGGGTAATGTTAATACCTTAAGAGATCTAAAGTATGGGATGCATCTTTCTGTAGGCTTTATTCTACATATAGCTCGAATATAATGTTTTTGAGCTTTCATCATTAATTCCTTGTATGTTGATAGTCCCCAAAATATGATACCATATCACAGGGTCGAAGCCACAAAGCCATGGTACGCTGTTAGAACAGTCTTTCGGTCAGCTATTTTTGACAATTTATGTAGTGCAAATGAAAATTTATACATTTTATTACAGACTTCTATTGAATACGATTCCCATGACATGTTGCTATCTATAAATAGCCCTAAGAATTTAGCTATTTTTGTTTCAGAAATAGTTTTATTCCCATAACTTATCGTTTGAGTTGGGGTACTTTTTCTTTGTGTCAATTGCATTAGTTTTGTTTTTTCTAGATTAACTTTTAGATTATTTGCTTTAAACCATTTAATAATATTTTCAATAGCAAAGTTAATATTATTTTGATATTTTGCTACACTTTCACACTGTACAAAAATAGTGCTATCGTCTGCAAACAGTATCATTGGGTATTTACAAGATTCAACAATATCATTGATGTATATTATAAATAGCAAAAGACCCGAAACATTACCTTGAGGAACGCCATGCTTAATCGTTCTTTTATTAGACGTATATATTTTTTCTTGCCTAGTAGAGATACCGATCTCTCTGATTACAGTTTTTTTGTGTTCTATCTGTTAAATAAGATTTTATTAATTTCAGTGCATTACCTCTTACACCATAACGGATTAGTTTTTCCAGCAATATATTATGGTCTACATTGTCAAATGCCTTCGTCATGTCCATATAAATGGCACATGATGGGATTCTTTCATCTTAACAAATCACTGATCTTTTTACTAAGTCATATATTGCTGTTGCAATTGTAGTATTTTTACGAAATCCTTTTCGCTGTTTATTTAAAATTTTATGTTTTTGTGAAAATGCGTAAAGCTGATCATGAATACTCTTTTCAAATATTTTTGAGAATATTGAAAGTAATGCAATTGCGCGATAATTATTGGGAATTTGTATATCACCTTTTTAAATAATGGATTTACTACAGCTGATTTTAAATTGTTTGGGAATATACCTGTAGAAATGCTTAAATTTATAATATGACTCAAAGGTCTTGCTACTTTAGTACTAATATGTTTTATTACTCTTGTACAAACGTCGTCAAAACCAACACTATTGGTATTTTTTAGACTATTTATAATTTTATAAACTGTGTCAGGTGTTGTCGGGCTTAAAAATAGAGATTTATAATTATTATTGAAACAAGATAAATGATTTGAAATTACATTATTATTACAATTATTGTTGGAATTGTCATTATTATTATTATTTAAAGAAATGTCAGTATTAATAGTACAATTGTCAGGTTTTATGTCATCAAAAAAAAAGTCATTAAAGGCATTAGTGATGTCAATAGGGTTAGTAAGATATTCATTACCTAATCTTAGCTTCTGTATTGGTTCTTTGGGAATAATTTGGATTATTTATAACAGACCAAGTTGCTTTTATTTTATTTTTCGACTTATTTATATAATAGCCATTTTGTGGAAGTTGTGTGTTTTTTTATAATTTTCTTTAATTTTGATGAATATTCTGTTAATGGTAATAGAGCATCTTTGCTTTTATTTCTCCTAAAGTGCCAAAGTAAATCTCGGTTTTTTTACAACATATCTTCAGTCCCTTTGATATCCATTTTTGTTTAGAATTTAGAGTATTTTTTATAGATTTATAGGGGAAGCATAGATCATACAAGCATTTGAATATGTCAAAAAACTATCGTAAGATGTATTAGGATCCGAAGAATTAAATGTATCTTGGAAACTTAGACTGTCAATACATCTTTTAAATGTTTGAAGGTTTTCGTAACTAAAATCTTTTCGTTTAATACTCCACAAATTGATTGTACATGTTTTTTTTACAGGACATTTTAAAAATTGCGCCATATGATCTGAAAGGCCTGGTTCAATGACTACATTGTTTGATCCTCTTGTATTATGTGCAAAATTGTTTATACACGTTCCACTTCCAATTCTTGTCGGTCTTTTTTATCTCTAGCTTCCAATTAGTAATCCAATTGTAGCTTAATAGTAGATTTATAAATTCTCGACTAACAGAAGTATTTTTCAAATGTTGAAATCGCCACAGATAATTATATTTTTATTTTTAGTATCTATAATAGTATTAACCATGCCTCTAAGAGTATCATAGAATGTATCCAGACAATATTTATTTCTCTTTTCTTGTGTCGACTTGCTTCTCATTACTTGATTTTTGTAGAGATAATATTTGTTTGTCAATATTTTGCATTACGTTGTGCACTCCATTTTGTTTTATTTTACCAGTAAACTGTAAAAACATATCATATGTTAAGTCCCGGTTTGAATCAATAAAATAGCCATATTTAGTAGCGCTTATGTCCTGATAAAGTAGGTAATTGAAAGTCACTACTCTGTAGTTATACAATGGCTTTCCACATATATATGTTGGTGAAACTAGGATTACGATAGTATTTTTACTTGTTCCAGACTCTTTTTGATTGTTTTTACGAGACTTTTATAGTCTTCCGATGTATTAAAATCAAATTCTCCGATTATCATAACACAAAAGTCGTGTTTTGTATAGTCCTTTAGTTTTTATGTATGTTTTTTAAAATTATCTCTATCCCAACATTTGTAGTAATAAAGTGACATAACTCATACTGACTTAGAATATGATTTCTGTTTACATTTTGAAGTTTTTTATATCTCTTGTCACTTATAAGTATACACAAATTGTTTTAGCGGTTTATGTAATGATTTAGTATCTTTATGTACATATTGTTTTGTGTTATCATTAATTTCTAAATAAATTTCTGGTGTTGTTTTGTCTTTCAATTGCTTTTCTAAACTCTTGAATTTCGTGCACAGATTTCTTACTTCTTCTTGAGCTAATTCCAGGTCTTGTAGTAATTTTGTTATTTTATTTTCCAAAACAAATATTTGCTCTGTTTTCTTCTTATCTGGAGTCATATTATTAACAAAACTTGAGGACAAACTTGAGGATAAACTCCTGCGCTGTTTTTTTGCAGTTTGTAGGCTTTTACATATGTTTTTCAGAATAAGCAGCTCCTGTGTCATTTTGTTGACTTGTCGCCTTAACTCATTATTTTGTAAAATTTTATCGTCTAATTCAGACTCACAACTCTTTAATTTAATTTTTCACTCATCTATTTTTATTTTTTTGTGTGTGCCCTTGTATGTCTCCTGAGCGGTGAGAGTATTTTCGCTAAGTGTTTAGCCAATCTGTAAGTTGGTGAATCGATTTGGCTAACTATGGGACGTAGTGGAGCATTGGGGTTTGTGTATTTTTGGTAACCCATACAACTTCGGTGGTTTGGCACACATAGGTATTATCGATTTTACGTCCAGATTTAATTTTTTCGGAGTGTTTCTTTATGAGATCACTAGTTGATTTATGTGGGTTATTTGTTGGGTCGTTTTTAACCTTTTATAAGTGCTTGAATCCGACAAAAGTTCTTGTATTTTAAAATTATAATCTGACGTATCCATGACTACCGTGGCATTTCCTTTATCTGCGCGGAGAATCGTGAGTTCTGGTTTATTGCGTAGGTTATTCAACGCTTTAAATTATTCCTTAGGTAGATTCAGTTTTGGCGCTGAACTTCGACGTAGCATAGACGAAATGTCTTGACGTATCGCTTCCAAATCTTCCTTTCGCATATTGCATATTGTTTTTAAATAAACAGTCCTCGACACTGCAGATAAATTCTTCGTACGGTAGTTTTGTCGGTGTTATGGAAAAATTAAGGCCTTTCGATAATACTCAAATTGTTGCATCATCCAGAGTTTGTTTTGACAGATTAAAGACCGCGTTTAATCTATGATCTGTGTTTGTGGTCAACGTTTGCGCTTCGTCCTCACGTTGACACAGATGTATGACATTTAATTTGGTCGTTAATTTTTGATATTTTACTATATGTTTGTTTTTGCATTCGTTATATTTATTAATTTCTCGTTTATTTAACGTTTCGATGCAAACATTATAATCAAATGTCGTTAAGACTGCCTTTAACTCACTGAATGATGTGTCTATGGATTTGTTTATGTCATGTAGATCGGAGCGTTTTTGTTGGATTACCGTTCGTAACAACTTTTCACTTGCCTGATTTAAGATCTTAGCGCTTCCTCGTATGTCCTTTTTAGTGGATATTTTGACACACGTACGAATGAGACTATGGAGGAGTTCTAAAAGCAAGTAGATGGTGTGGCGATGGGCTCACCTGTATCTCCCATTGTAGCCGATATATTCATGGAAGACTTTGAGGAGAAAACCCTACTTACTTCTCCTGTAAATCCAAGATTCTACAAGCGGTACGTAGACGACACTTTCACAATTCTACCTTTAGATAAAGTAACTGCATTTTAGACCATCTTAATTCCATAAATTCTAAAATTCAGTTCACAATGGAGTTAGAGGCTAACAACTCTTTAGCTTTCCTAGATGTGTTAGTAATTTGGAATCCTGATAACACCTTGAGCCACACTGTGTATAAAAAAAAGACCCATGCAGATAGATATTTAACGTGCTGTAAAGCACCCGAAATGTCGGGAATTAAAAAGTTAAAATTAAACCCGATATAATCCGTAAAAATTAGTTTCATTCAATAGAGAAGATGGCTGGGTGCTACCATCTGCTTGGGATCCTATAATTAATAAAATTAAACCCCAACCCAAGCATACAACTGCAAGACTTCAAGATACTGTAAGTTCATACTGCGTAGATCGGAACAAAAATTAATAATTTTTAATCTGGAGGTAACCGTGACCATGGGTGCTGTAAAGTACTTGAAACGTCGGGAATATAAAATAAGTTAATATACGCCATAAAATCCGTAAAACTAGTTTTATTTCCTAAAAGAACTCCATCAGTGACTGGTTGTTTCTGCCGGTGATAAGAAGGCTGGTTATTTTCTCGCTCAAAGGCTAAGTATAGCTATTCAGCGGGAAATGCAGCCAGCTTTCTTGGCACGATACCGCGGGGAGTAGGACTGTATGATAATTAAATTTCTAGTTTTCTTTATTATAGTTTTTAATATTGTATATAATAAACTATTGTATATTGTGTTATGTAAATAAATGTAACTGTAAATGTTTTAAAATTAAAATAGGTACGTTAATTGAATGTCAAGTTCACGTTAATTTTTTTTTGTTTTTTATCATCTCATTAAATCTGCGACAGGACCTTTCCAAGACAGCCAAAAATAACGCATTTCTGTAAAGATTTGTTCATACTCACGACGCTGGATTCGATAACCATAGCAACTAAAAGGAATATTACGTTGTCTCTTATAAATCAGTCAGTGTCGGTTTGGGTTGGGTTTTTGGTGTTAGGGACACGCTGCGGCTAAGTAAGCTATACAAAGCTGCAGCACGAATGCTTCTGCTTGATCGGGAAAGGATTACGCTCCCGTAAAATACCAGCTTAAACAGCAAATAATGCTGCTGTGTTTCGTTTGGTGAGTGTAGAGAACGGGAGACGCTTTTTACTGGTAACGAAGCATTTCATCTTAGTCCTCAGGAGTGACAAAGTATCTGCATTTTAATAGGTAATCGGTCATAGATGTCTATGGCTCATAGCATCAGGTGGGCTGTGTGCTCGATAGTCACCCTTACCCTATAAAAAAATCAGAGGTAGTGAGCTACGTTTTTTCGTTCTATGGAATGTCGAACATTACCAAAAAAATTAAAATTGTGTTTTCAAAGGGTGACTTTTCTAGATACACTCGATCATCTTTAAGTCCGACTATGGGCTATGTACTCCTTCGTTACTTTTTCTTCTAGTACGGGGGCAAACGAGCATATCGCTCACCTAATGGTAAGTGACTACAGCCGCCCATGAACAACTGCAACACCAGGGGATTGCAGGTGCGTTGCACCTTTAGAAAGGAGTAACCTCTTTCTTGA